>LUCH01000794.1:76586-95374 GCA_013368495.1 Paragonimus heterotremus
CGATTGGAGCTAACAGACGGTAACTGCGTCTCCATTTCGAGACGATCGGGCAACCTGATCACTACTCGCAACCGAAAGGGGTTGAGTGTTCACATATGACAATTCGGTCGTGCCTAATGTGAGGTCAATGGCGCAGTGGTAAACACGGTTGCCTCATGAACTGAATGTCCGTGGTTCAAGTCCCGGCAGTGGCGATGATATGCATTACTGACGAGCAGCTCTAATGAGGGCGAAACTCGAGTCTAGTGCTTCTTTTCGAAAGGGACCGACTGGAAAGTCTATGGGAATGCGACAGCTGCGATCAATTGTGGGTGATGTTCAGCGTGAAACTACTAGATTTTCGAGCTGACACTCTACAACTGGAGACTAATCCCTTCAATCAACCACCAGTGTGATTCAGTGAACTAAACACAGAGTTATGGGTTACAGGCTGGAGTTCAGGCAAGCCTACCATAAAAGAAGCAAACACAGGAATCCTGTAGCATGGACATCCATGAACACTGTACCTTTTCTCATCAGTCGCTAAGGAGAGTATTTTTATCGTTTTTCCCATGGTGCCACCGGTTACAACGACATTACGTACCGTCTTGGAAACTCAAATATTTACGGTACAGAACATTAACGATTGGCTGAATCTTCATGAGTTCGATCCGTTAGACAACGAATCTGATCAAGTTATGTCCCTCTGAGCAACAATAGATCACTTCCAAGCGGTGTTCAAAAAATGACCCATTTTAACCATTTCTCTCGAATTTCAAAAAAGTTTTCGAATAACGAACAACTTGTACTCATTCTGATACAGCTTATCAACTTAATCTACGAAAAACACTTTTCCGCTACATGAAGACCATCAAGGCAACGGCGTCACAACATTGTGACAATCAGTAAAAGCAGTCAACTATCGCCAGTCCAATTTCAACATAAATACCACCTAACCAAGCGAAGAAAGCCAGAAGCAGTTGATATGACACTTATGGGCTGATGGTGAAATGTCTTTGCCGATAATGAAAAGAAGTCATTCGGATTTAAAGACTGCTAGGGTACAGTAATTAATGACTCAGAATGTTGTAACGACCGTCTTACATGGACTGTGGCCCTATGTGATAGTAATCTCATTCTGCAGTCCTTGAAACTAAAGTCACTAGGGCAACCCATTCCTAGGAAGAGTCTGAGCGAGGACCTGACCGTCGGACAGTTACCGACGTAGCTCACTCCCGAGTTAAATTACTGACAGTGTTTTCCATTTCGCCTTTGAATACTGGTGAGTTGTAGGAAATTTTGGTTTTATGTAAACTGTGCATCACTCACGTTGACCGCAGCTGTAAAATTCTCACAGATTTTCTACCCAGCGCCTTTCGAAAAGAATCACTGGACCCGAATCACGCTCTCATTAGAATTCTGGACAATTGTTTGTCAAGCTGAACATTAATGGGATGAAATTCTTTCCTAAGATGTTTACTCCACTTGTGCCATCTGAATTTCGTCTTATTCCTGTTTGTTGGGTGGTCACAACATGTTTTCGTGAGATCTTGTTTAGTCGTTAGGTTCCATTTTTCCACTCTGGTCAACTTTAGCCAAACAAACAAAAAAAGGATCTGTTTTAAGACCTCCAAAACCGCAGGGTTAGGCAGTCCTTCTTTTATTGTCTTTTCTCACTGCAAATGGCAACCTTGTCTATTGTTCCTCCGTGATGCTGTTCTCATTGCAACTGCCAGCTGCCATATTGTCATCTTTAGTTTTATTGTAGTATCTCCCTGTCAGTATTGTTGTTCGCCTCAGCCGAGGGCACGGACATAACTCCTAACTTGTGCATTACTTTCGCCGGCTAACCGAGGTCCATCCGGTAGGTGACGTGGGGAATGCGGACTTGATCGTGAACCGCTATCGGGAAACCTTCAATGAACTTCTCTACCGATAACCACCGTCGTGATTCTTGATCCACTTCTGGCGGTACTATGTCCAGTAGTTCTTGAAGGGTGGCAACGAACGCGGAGGGATCCGCTGCCTGTCCAAACCTGGCAGCTTTGAACCGCAGCAAGGCATTTTGGCGGTCGGTCGGGCTGTTGAACGCAGTAACCAGTGTCTGCCTCGCAGCGGTCCGCTCCATATTCGCAGTGTCTCTTCATGCTGCGTCCAGCACTGCCTTCGTCCTGCCCCCCACCAGCGTCCGCAGGGCAGCCAGCTTCTCACGGTCTGTTTTGACTCTGATCACCTGGGAGATTTCTTCGAATTCCCCACCGTCGAAGGGCTGCGGCCAGGGTAACTTCATCACCGCATTCGTCACGGTACTAGCTGTTGTGACCTTAAAAGAGGCTCGGCTTGGGAGTTGCGTATTAATCGAAATCCCTTACAGGTTGTGTGGAAATGTAAAACAACAAACGCGTACACTCGTTTGCATGGTTGATCGGTATCCGCACACAGTGGACAGCAGTGCATTATCATTTACCCTGGTGTCACTTCGCACATAGTGCACATACGTGTTTCTAATAGTCGTTTCTGACCTGTCGTCTTCCTGGCGTTGAGATCCGCCCTTAAGTTCTCGTGCGCACGAGTTGTGCTATACTATTAATGAACGAAACTGCGCGTTATGCAACAGTAAGCACCCAGATGAAGGTATGTAGTAACTAAAAGTCCAGAAGGCGGGAGTTTTCAGTAAATAACGAAGGTAGCGAAACGTGGTGGCTGCGACTGATCATTAATAAGGTATCGTGAAACTCCACTAACTAAATAAGTTGAAGCATTTTGGAGAGCAAAGTTTGCCGGCTTAGTATATGGTCTAAAATGTGACACAGTTTCATATACCATCCTATTCATGAGGACAACTGTCTGGTTTTACCACGGATCATGAAAATAGGTCAACTATGGGTAGCAGGTAGTTGGAATACACCCACGATTACAGTTGAAGTAGTGATGAACGTAGTAAATTTGTAAGGAAATCTGTCGCGATATCCCCAAACAAATCTGTAATTTTTGTATCCAGTGTTAAATCATCCGCGCCTTTCATAAAATATTCGCAGAATGGGAACAGACTTACATTGAGGGTTTGTTATTAGTAGTAGACACTCACTCTCAATGGTACAAACTGTTTAGCGAATAAACACAGGTGTTCCCTTATTCATTGTTTTCTCTCGCCGGACGATCAACACACCATTTTGATGACGAAAATAACAAACAAAAACGGGACTTTGGTCCGCTCGGTTCTTAAACGTAAGAATCGTTCCATCAGCGTTGTAAAATCCAGGTGGCATGCAAGCAAGACGGAAGTAATCGATGAGAAACAATACCGCCACTTCTTTTCATGTTAACGGGTGCTAACAAGTAAATTCGGGAAAGACAAAACAATCTTGGCATCAAACGATAAAGAAACACCAAGCAAGCGAGAAATGGGATAATGGTTTGTTATTCGTATGATTGTCTGTTGAGCAAAAGTTACCATACGGACATCCTGCGTCCACCTTTTTGGGAACCATACCCTATCTGTGCAGATCAACATTTCTTTACCAGTCGATTGTAACCTAATTACACCATGTTAGCACAGTTGATTTTTTTTTGAGTAGCTGCAGTCATGGTTGAGTGACAGTAGAATAACCGCTGTGATAATTCGGCGGAGAACATTATACACAAATAGGTCTGTTGTTGGGGCTTTTCAATAGTCCAGTAATTCGATCTCTGTTGGTGTTCCGGGAACGGCCACTACCTGTGAATAAGGATTCAACTCGCGCTAGTGAGCAGTATGCACACTACTGATGAACTTTGTCAAAAGCAAAACTCTGACTACTTGACTTTTCGAAAAGAACTGGGAAAGTCTACTTTGTATCGGACGTATAAATGTGCTACAAGTTGACGGAAACGCTTTGGAACAACAGGATAATCGACGTGCTGTTGTGAGATGAAGCCACTTGCTACCCGACGATACTGGTGTTATTTTGTTAGTCACAAAAATAAGTCCAAAGGCTAACATACAATCAGAGTTTATTGGTGTTATCTACGCTGGAAGTCCATCAGTATTACTGAACTCAGTCCAGACCAAAAATAAATGAAAGTTTATCACACACGGTTGTTCTACTGACAATAGACATCGATTCTATTTGCCCTAAACTGTCTTACACTTCCGTTCCCGCGTGAGTAGGAAATGTGAAGCCAGTACAAATTTCTGAAATAAAGAAACAACACAGCATGTTGCAAATGCGCTTTCACTAGTGTTGACCGATATGGGTGAACCCAAACATTTTGAATATCACTTATGAAGTGTCGAATTGAGGGTGTGTACTATCAAACACAAACTATATTCCCCAATGAACTCGAATGATACGAATTTTTAGGTTAGCCAGTATAATGTTTTGTACATTCTGAAAGCATACTTACGTGCATCTGATTTATAGAATCCATTAACAACGGGTTTGAAGAAAAGCCATACACAACCAAACTCATCAAGTAATATCCAGAATCAATGTGCCTATCTAAGCTTGCCCAATTTGAGACGACGTCTATCTGTTAATGTCACTTAAGGTTAGCGTGGATTCAGCTTGGACTTTGTTTTGAATTTTTTGGGTTTTACCGCCGATTTAATGAAATCGGAGATTTCGGGATTGTAGAGAAATGGAAAGTTTCTACATCTAAAACCGTGCCTACTTTCCACAACAATTAAACCAGAAAAACGAAATAATGGACAATGACGTTTATTGCAATTAGGCTGAGAAAATGAGCTGTAAGCGAAGCACGACAAAAATCAGAGCACGACCAACCAACTGTCAAACGACCGGAACCTATTGTTATCACCTTGGATTGTCGAACACAAGAGAGAATACAGACATGTAATCAGACAATTTCGAGAATGTTAACGGTCAAAATAAATAGCAAGATAGTTGTAATATGTGATAAACCAAGTGTATGTCTATAGGCTGATGAGTATAAAGAAGATTGCTTAAAGACTCCTGAAGTCTGGGGATGTTTCATTTGAGAAGGCCAAGATACGATGATGACGAAAAAAGAAGGAACTCAAGTGCGTACGTAAACTCAATGTTTTCACAACTGCACAACTGATGTTAAATGGAACGGGAATTAAGTAAAACTATTCCGCTGATTTAGATGCAACAGCATCGTTTATTATGGACAACTACTTGTGCTTCTTGCATCCAACAGTGGCATCTTGTTTGCTTCCACTGTGAGAGAAATAGTCTGAATGAATGGGTTCACCGTAGATACAATTTTCCGAAGATGGATGCACGCAACAGCTAACACATCGACGATTGACGCCAGCTGATTGCATCGGGGGCAATTTGGGCCTTTGGTGTGAGGTAACTGATGATAATCAAACGCCGACTTTTATGTTCACAGACTGAGGCAGAGTTTTGCAGCTTGGGTGGGGACAGAAACTGTGGCTGATGAAGGATGCACTGGCGAATCAACAAACAATTTAACGTGCGAATGCGTTTTGGCCTAGGCAGAGCTCCATGTCCGTTAACCAGTTCACCACAGTCTACACGAGTGAACCAGTGCACTAAAAAAAACTAGGCAAATCAACAATCGACGCCTCACCCGTATTTTCACGTTAGTTGCTGACGTCTTAAGCTCGTCAATTAACGTCTTTATCTGAGATTAGGTTCGTAGTTTTGTTTAGACTTGAGAAGACTGACAAACGTCATACCCCAACTTATACGTCGAATATAAAAGGGCCAAAAGTTATACATAGGACGCAAACGTTTTGGACTTGACGGTTTTCAGTGCCAAGGTCAACTTTTAAGAACGCCGTTAGGACACCCTGGCTCGGCAAGTATACAACGATTTGAGGGTGCACAATGGAATAATCAACTTGGTAGTTGTGTTGAAGCGGTCTTGGGTAATCTTGGGAATCAATGTACTCTCGTTTTCATTACTACCGTTGCATTTGTCTACAAGCCTGCAGTTTAAAGACAGATTGGTCACCCATTTCTATCCATTGAGGAAAATATCGTCAAAAGGTGAAGTTAGCATTGTCGTGGAATGTACATTTTATACCCACCGATTTTTTAACCGTAAAAACAGAACGCAGTTGAACCTACATAGTACCACATACTACCGAAATGTCTTTTGGTTACAAGCAATTGTATAACACAACTATGAAGCACGAACAACAAGCTATTAAGCACTTCGTATCAGAGTTTAACAAGGGAACTTCAAACAGTTCATGATCCAACCGTCACAGTCATGACAACATACCGGCGGGTACAATTATTCTTAGATCGTTATTCCTGAAGTCCTACACATGGCGATTCAGAAGTCCGTTATTTTCACGACATACAATGGAGCGTTGTCTCGTCAGGATAATTTGGCAATCAGAAGCTCAGAAATCAAGGACTAACACAACACAACATCGTTCCACTCTAAAACGGCGATAAAAACCCCTTTGCAGGCGGTTGGTCGCAGTAACCACCCAAGAAATGAAGCACATCTGTTTCGTCCTGGTTGGGTCACATCAGCACTACGCGCGCTGGAGAATCGAACCCACGGCACTTAAGTGACAGGTTGTTGTCTCAGCACTTATCCACGAGACCACGCGGTCACGGACGTCTCGGTTGCAGGAAGATACGTGAATAAGTTTCCTTAGCCGTTGCGTTCCTTTTTGCTCACAGGCTGAAATCGATCAGTCGATTTTCAGCCTATGAGCGAAAGGAAGTACAATGGTTAAGGAAACTAATGAAACTCCTTTGTTTTCGCAATTCTCGCCTGTCTAGCTTGCAACACAAGTTTCCTTTCTGTTACGAATGTGAATTCTTGCGGTTACGAGTTGTTCAATTCTTCGAACTGTTGGAAGTTTGAATGGATGAGGGTCAACACAGTAGGGATTTTTGAAATGAACGACTGTTTGCTTGATTGTTGGGAACAGAAATGTTGCTTGTGATTCGAACTGATGTTTTCAGTATTTGGTTGTTCGCCAAAAATGCCATTTAGATTGTAAACGTTACATTGCCAAACGAGATAACATCATCAGTGTGTATGAGTTTAAACGCCCAACCATATGTGTTCAAATCCGCACGCACTGATGATGTCATCTCGTGTGGTAATGATACTTTTACAACCTGAGTACCAGAGTTGGCGAACAACCGTATGTTTACTTGCTAGGAGGTTAACCGTCGGGTTGGTGATTCAACATAATTTTAGACTGCCGAGTTTTCTGAATTGTCTAGATTAGGGATATCGCACATTGTTGAAACACGTACTCTTCTGTCTGATTAACACATCCATATATTACCCGCAAAAATTAAACGATTTGATGGATATGAGTTTACCAGCATTTAAAACTTATAGCAATTCTTGCATTCCCGTAAACCCTGCAATCAGCCATTTTCGAAAACATTCACAAGACTCGAGTTTCAGTGTTGTTAGAACTAGTCAGTAGTGCAAATCCTTGCCACGGCCAGAACCAAAACTTCGACCAAGCTTCCATCGAGTGACCATGCTGACCACTGTATCCTCGGCTCACATTCAGCGCGACTGACTGACCATATGCAAAAGCTCAGCCACATTTGCTTGTGAGTAATGCTTAGATTGTCCAAAATGAGACACGGCAACTCCCTTGTTATCTTCAATGAATGATCGTCCGATTAGGACTTTTCTCCGAGTTGAACTCACACAAATCATTGAACTCGGTGAGCCACACTTTAAGTACCGATAAGTTGAACACCATCAATTCCCATAGGCTTTACAGCCAAGCCCTTTGTGAAAGAATAACCTATACACAATCAAAACACTGTTCACAAAAAAGAGGTTGCTGAACAGGACATTGCAATCAAACAACAGGGCTTGAATAAGTAGAAGCTAATGGACTGGACACTGATCTACAATATCATCACGCGGTTAAGGGGGTTAGCCAGTAATATCCGTCTCGTCATGGAGGTTATATGGGTTGAACACAAGTGAAAGTTATGCAATATGTCATCAACCGACTTTGTTATTCTTCAGTCAGTCCGAAGAACTTCAGATGATAGTCAGAGAAACGTGATAATCCTCCACAGTGTGTGTTGAAACTCATTGGTACGCGAATGGTTCGGTAGCTAGTGAAGATGCGGAGCTTACAATGAATCGGTTACGTGATTCGCAACCTGCGGAGCGTTCATTACATCACACATCATTACTGTTAACGAGTGGATAAAGGACGAGGTGTTCTGGCAGTGGGTTAGTGACCATGAAGTACGAAAATCATATCACTCTGTAGCTTACAGTAAACAGGTATCGCATGGTAGGTTGTGGATTGTCTATCAACTCAAGCCGTCTCTTGCAAATACCATCCAATAAGACAATATACATCATCCAAAGCCTTTCCAATCGACAACCCTCCCTAATGATATTCACTTTCTGTTTATTTTTCGTCTTTTGCGCCGATTTCCTCCCGTAATATTTGTTGTCACCGTTACAGTAGCCGGTGTTCTAAACCACAATGCAAGCTAATCGGACAAATGACTGTTCTGCGCACAAATAGGCGAACATAATCGATTATATGAAGACCAGAATTAATTGTCGAACATTCTTGAATTAATTAATCCAAGTGTAATTAAAACTCGTAACGCTTTTATCAAACCTACACACAGGACGGTGCCGGTGATGTGTACGTCAGGCATGCAATCTATTCCAGTCCATACGGTGTGATAGTCACAACAAGCGATGCTTCTCAAGTTCGTTTTATTGCCATCCGCTCACACGCAATAGCTAATGCAATGTATGATAGCAGAGTGAAAAGTAGCACACGGAAATTTAGTAATCACAAACTGAGTGTTATTATTCTATGTTCGGCTTAAACGATGGTGTGATGATAATTCGATTATCCACTTTCTATTGGTTAGTGAATATGTCTGAAGCATTAGTGTATTCAGTGGATGCTTCATAAACAGTTTGGGTCTTTTAAAATATTGACCGTGTCCCAATAGGCGTGTTCTTAGTTATACATAAATAACAATACGTTTGGCCTCCGGTATTCATTTACCTTAAGGAATTTTTCCTCATTTCTAAACCTCAGTGCGTAATGACCTTTCAAACTAATCGTTTCAGTTGTGGTGATCCAGATTTGGGTTAGGTTGAATATTTATTAAATGAAAAAACACAGCTGTTTTTTTACAATCTTCGTAACTTCCAAGCAGATAAATACTGCAATCCCAGAAAGCAAATTAGAATTTCTGCTTTTACTATGTACATCTAATATAAGCTTTAACTTTCAAGACAAGTTCTGTTGTCAGACTGATGGAATCGTGATGGACAGTTCAGTTTTAGCTGGAAAAGTAAATGGAAAGCAAATTGGACAGTTTGGTCCTTCATAGAAGATATGTAGATGACATACCTGCAGTCACAGATGATCAGATGCATACAGCAGAACTATCAGGCAAAATGACTTTTCAAATCTTAACATTCTTTACACTTTAGAAAGTAAGATTAACGGCTGACTGTCGTTTCTGAATATAATCATAACTGACAGAATGTATAGATCCGTTCAACGTTCTTTGTATCGAAAGAATACGTAGGCAGGTCAGTACGTACACTTTGACAGTTTTGTTCCATTAGCGTATAAAAGAGGATTGATACGAAAGCTATCTGACCGGGCCAGACGGCTTTGTTCTAGTGACACCCTGAATGATGAACTCTGTCGAATAGAGCATACGCTATTAGACAATGGTTATCCGAAAGGATTTGTAAGAAAATTCAACATGAACAATGCGCAAAATAATTGTCAACCCACAGTTCTAAATAAAACAGCAGTTTTACAACTGTCATCCAGAGGAGACAGTGTGTGTCGAACAACTGAGCAATGCTTGGTGAGTCAAAAGCTGTCATAACTCCCTTCATGTTAGACTTCTCATTGACAATGCAAAAGATATCACTAACATAGTGTTTATAAAATGCAAATTGTTCAGTTACTCTACTCAATTGGTTAGCCTCCAGATTGCTCACGGAAACGTCAGTTAACAGGCGACCTAGAGGCGAGCCCTTCGCCACTCCATCTGTATATCTGTAGATTGCATTGTTGAAAAGAACCTGAACTCTACTCGTACAAAGCAGTAACAGTTCATTCAGTTCATATTTTGGGATGCCCACCTGTTTGTTGTTATGCCCAGTGTAACTGCATAAATAGTCAATCGTCTCTTGTAGAGGCATGTTCGTAAATAATGAGACAACATCGAACGAGAACATTCTTTGATTGTTTAGGTTCAGGACTTGGATCACGCCAACGAAATGAAACGTGTCCCTGAGGCTGTTTTGCTAGCTCCAACCTGATAGGTTCGAGCAGATCGGCAAGGCATTTGGCCAGAGCATGATAAGCCTAATTGCACTTATTCTTTCCTGACCCACAATCAATCAAGCCCACGATTTGGAACAGTGATTGCGTAACCGATATCAAACAAGTCGTTCATAATCTCTATTGACCGTTTTTGTGACTCACACCAGTTACTGTTTTCATATTTTTGTGTGTTGTAATTAGCCTGATGCTCAAACACAGAAAATAAGTCTTGTTCGCTCATTTGTTGTTGGCTATGTTGGACAGAAGCATTTTCAGCGTATTCTGATCTGCAGAAGTTCCACAAAGCCAAGTGAATTGCTGATGCTTTCTGTAGAGTGGAATATGACAAATGCAGTTAAACCATTGAATGGTTTTTAGACTTATTCCAAATTGGTTAATTCCTGGTTCAAGATTAGGAAATACACCCTTTTAACCTTCATGAAATAGGCTTGGTGATCTAACCTAAGCTCACGTTATTTCGGCCTCACATTGATAGAATCCATCGGTGTGATGTAGATGATGGACATGAGAACCTTCTATTGTCTTCGAATTTTTTGTTTTGCAATTTTGACGGTTTCAACATTCAGACTTATTGGACAGTTTGTTACTCTACTCTACAATAGGTAAGATAATGCAAACTACGTTCGTTTATAAGGCCTTAGTCGGCAGCCATAGTTCTTCTCACTCGTCCTCCTAAAAAACTAATTTTCTGGAAAATAGAAGGATAAACACATTTACCCTAGATCTTATTCTCGTGTTATCACGAATGTGTTTGACTAAAAATGATATATTGATTCTGTACGCTTGCGGTTCTCAAACTTTTTACGCATGACTCATATTTGAGTTTCATTTCCACTGTGGCCACCACTTCCTTCTGTTGTCGTTGGTTGTAGACAGTGATAATTTATCACCTGCGCAGTTAACGTGTAAAAAGTCGAACTTTTGAAAACGTTTTAGTATGCACATCTTATAGGAATTATGTTGACGGATGACCAGGTCAGGTATTATATCGACATTCGGTGAAATATTCCAGGACAGCTGTGGGATTTGGCCATAGCCTATGGCGGGTGGGCCGCGGACAACACGTAAGGTCGAATGAGTCAAGATTGAACGAGAGCGACTCATCGGGCGAGAAGCGACAAGCAGTGACCTGCTACAGAAAACTTTAACCAAATCAACAGAACCCTGCAGAAGTGCACAGAACACTTGATTGGAAGCCTGTCTGAGTCTTGGCCTGGAATTCTGGTTGATGAACATGAACGATTGAGAAGAACGTGGGAAGTGAACAATAAAACTTTTTAGTGATTGAATTACATGTGTTGTGAGCCAAGAACGCTGATGGCACAAGAGCTGTATATTCAAGAAAGCAGCACATGGGTTAGGCGCTTAAACAGGACGACAAACAAAACACTCATTTGTATACGGTATTCGGCCCAGACGGTCACAGTTGCCATATATGTCAGTGTTCAGTCCCTTTACGTAGCAAGGAACATTTTGTGCGATGCTACACCCTAAAGTTTATTCTTGCGTTTTTCCCTCGGCTATTTCGATGTCAAAATATATGCTCCTGTCCCGCTACTGAATAACAATCGTGTGAGTAGTATATTACGATCGCTCATCCTCACTACACGTTTAATACACGAATGGTACTAAAAATCATCGGCACTTTAGTTGTTGAGGCTCTTTAAGCTGAAGCACGCTAACAAACTTTCGAATATCCGGTTTTAGTGTTGTTTTTGCTAGCCTTCATATCAGAACAGTCTAGAAGTTTTGATAATCTGTGAGAAGTTTGCCACAGGCAACACATAAACCGAGTGAAAAGTAAGATATGCAACCGAATACATTTTTTATTAGCTCGCTAAATTGCGGAACCATATCTGAATATCAGTACTAATCCAGAAACTCTGTTCTGCAATTTTGAATCCGTTCTAGGGTGTTATATCTATTTATAGGTTAATCAGGCAATCACCGGCATTTCACTGCAGCATGGCCCACCATTCATGCTGAAATTCCTATCGCATTTGCATGTCAGCGAACAAACGATACGCATGCTTAGCATATGCACAAAAATAACCATCACGCAGTTCTGACTTAAGCATAGCCAAGAAAGGAAAATACACATCCGATAAATACAATGTTTGGCAAAATATCTTCAGTTTTACAAGAGAAGCACTAACAGCTGCTTGAAGTATATCGTAACAACCCGGCCGTTTCCACCCTGACTCTCCGTTACATCCGTGAACCAAGATTATAGCAACGTGGAGACACCGGGGGACAACGTTCTTCCGAGGTAGGGATTCTAACAACAGTCCTGTAAAAAGGAACAACACTAACAAGCATGAGCCAAAGGCCCAGTAAGCCATGCACACGACTTACACGAACAAAAACTAAAACGGCATCAACAACACATCAGCACACCTTGTTACGCTATTCTAATTCAATCCATGAGCGCTTGCTTCCTTCGACCGCAAGTTACAATATAAGGATATATGATTCTCTTTACAACTGTTTGGCCAAATAAATGGAATTTTTCGTGAATACCTGATAATTAAAATTTGCGACCCTTTGTAACAATGTTCTGTTCTCCGAGATATTTAGACGTTAGAAGTAACACAGCACTCTTTTGGAGTTTAACAAGACAACGTGACAATTGTTATTGGAAAACTCTCATGTCTAAATAACCTTGATTAAAATTAGTCAGGTGATTTTCAACAGTGATTTTTCATGCAGCTCCTTCAAGCAACGCTGTGGTCTTCAGTTTAGCATTTAAAAAAAATAGCCCGTGAAGTTTCAATGTCTAGCCGTGTTTCATCAGTAAGTCACTTTGCGGTGGATTATCAGGCCAGAGATGTGAGCATCCCAACACCCAGTGGACTACCTCAACGCTGGGGTGAGGTACATCCAAAAGCCCACAACGAGTAGATTTGAAGACCGGATGACTCATCGTTCAACTGGATCGGACCAACGGGTGAGGCATGGCAGGCAAAATGGGATGGACGACCAGATCGAAGGCACGATTATTCCAACACTCGGAGGAATATCTCGACACGATCGTAGAATATGGTCACAGCTAACAGAGGATAAAGTACAGACAACGCCAGCAACCGGACTAGCCATCGTTTAACGAGATCGGATCAACGGACGAGGAATTGCAGGTGGAAACCTCTCGATAGAAGGCGCCGATCACGCACATAAACCGCACAGAAGTGCACGCGACGTGTGAGCGAAAACCGGGGGGTGTTGTGGACTGGAATTCTAACTCATAAACGCGAGTGCTTTATTAGACGTCCTTTCGCCAAAACATGGCCTGCTTTGGATACAACTGTTCTACGTAGTCCAAAAACTGAAGCTATAGTTTTAACTGGATATGTCACAAGACACACTGTACTTGTGGTTGACGAATACAGAGTCAAGAAAGTTTGTTTGCTGGATATGGTAATGTAGTAGTCGGTCATGACTTTCGTACCATATTACAGATTAGCAACCGCTCCTGTCGTTAAAGTAATTTTATAGATGTTAGTAATTGACACACAGATTTGAGGCTGGAGACCCAACCCATCCGGATTTATCCAGTTCGGCTGATTTCATTTGCCAATAAAACAACAATCAAAACCGCCTTTTGAGATTATGGCAAATGTCATCAACACTGCAAAGTCACAATTGTAACCAAGTGTTATATAATTGGCTAGTAAATTAATAAAACGGACTTTAGATGTACGACTAACAATATCTGAGTGGAGGTCATTCGAGTGACTAACAGTTTGGCAAGAACGTTCTCATCAGTGGATGACCGTGCGAAGTCGGAGTTTGTAAAACCTTTTGATATAGCCTAATACTTTGCTATCTACCACCGGAGTAATGAACTGTTTTCAAGCATCGACAAGGTAAAAAGCCTTGGTAAGAATTATATCGTCAAGCGAACTTCGAAATTTGAATGTACGGAGAGAGTGTGAGATCTACGACAAGCATACCTCACATCAGTCACTATTTTACTAACAGACCACTGAACCCGTTCACTATTGGCTATCTGATGTTTCAGGTCAGTATAATGTTAGAGTCATCCGTTTCGAATTAGTTTATAACAATGACTGAACTCAAATAACGTCTGCGCATTATCCTCACTGCAAGTAGCTTGCATTACACACATTTATCGTGACACCAGTTTCTAGATGTGTCTGCCCAAGCTTTCCCCAGCTTTATATTAGCACGGATCGGAAGTCGTAGTGAGAAGACGATGAATCTGTAAACAAAATTTATCTATTGATTTACTCACCGCTTACAAGCGGACCTCAACGCAACAATTCAAGGCATTAGGGAGTTGGACTTGAGGAAACCTCAAGAACAACCGCACGGCACCCGTTAGAGTGGTCGAATGTCGACGAATACTACAATCAACCTTCAGAATTCAAACCAGCGTCAGACTGGCTGGGCGGCATACTCAACGGTACTAGCGGAAACAGTAATATCTTAATTAATGTGGCCTACAATAGTGATGATGGCGTGGATTCATTATACAGTTGCCAGTAAAACTGCGATACACACGCCAGCACAATAACTTTGATGTTAGTGGTTTGTCGTAAACTCACATTCACAAGGTAATGTGAACAGGTACGGTGGTACTGGTAAGGCAATTCTCGTGTCGCAGGGAGTTTAGGATTATGGGGACGTCGAAGATGATCTTACTACACACGTGTAGCTGTTATCTCACACACAGTGTATCTAACATAAACCCGACTAGGTATTACTGGGAACCATATGAGCAGAATATTTCACGCTTCAGTTGGGCAATGCTGGTTTGTCAGATGGTAGGCCAGTATGAAAGTGAGGACCTTCCCCCTCGGAATGAAAAATGGAGAGACTGCTGGGGTACGACCTGGGTTGGGGAGAAGGAAATTAAAAATGCAAGTCAAGAAGCAGTTTAATATATCTGCACACCTCTTTGTACTCTAGACCGAATAAGGAAAATTTTAATGGTCAACCTAAAACCAAACAAAAGCTTCATCACGCAATGCACCAACAAAGTTGATGACCCATCTTTCTGCAAAAGAAAGCGCGTGGTTTAAGAAACGACTGTGGTCGGTGATAGATGGGAACGAAAAAATAGATATACATGACATAATCCACTTGCGCCCTATTTGCTGGAAACCACTTCGCTGACGGTGTGTTGTGAATGTTCTGGTCACCTACCAAGCCGAGACAGCCAGCACATCTGTGATGGTATTCAGCGCAGCGTTTCAGTCACCATCACATCTTTACGACATGTCGTAGCGGTAGTTCCTTTGCACACTGTGCTCTTAGGTTCACTGTCGATCAACTGTCCTTCATCGAATATTCGGATGTTCATTCGAATCTGATTCCTGTAGACAATCCGCTTTAGGGCTGCATCGTCCAACTATCAACGGTCGATATTTCAACGTGAATGTCTAACTCGGATAACAGTCTAGCCTCGCAGCTTCTGGCCAATAAGACTTTGCTCACCTGTTTACAGTTGACTGTAAAACAGCTGTTGCGAAATCTGTTCGCCGGTCACCTTAGGAAGCATCTTATGCAACAAAACTGACGGAGTATTAGCATGGTTTCTGTCCCCTTTCATTTCCGCTAGATGAAGTGAGTTGATGTTCGAAACCACGTCCGAATGCAGAATACCCTAGACGAGCCTTAGATATTGCAGACGGAGGAGGCTCCTGTACTACACATTCGGTTGATGCATTGTTCAAGTTTCCCTGCAATAAAACAGCGCCACTGGCACCAATGTGCGGTAGGCAAGCAGCTTAGTGTATATTTTCAGGCTGTGATTCTTACAGACGTATCTTTTGAAACTTCCGAAGGCAAATACAGTCTTCTCCCCACGAGTTTGCAACTCACATTCCACAAAGAGATCTTCGAGAGAAACGATACGTAGGCCGGGGAATTCTGCGCAGATATCCACATTGTCTCGATTAATGTGGGTTCAAGGTGTAGGAACAGTACATCTGCCCTCAGAAGACGGAAGGAAAAACAATGTTGAATTTACTGTCTAAATTGAACCACCTGAGCGTGGGTTGAATCAGTAGTGAAGTTTCAAGGATTTAGGTTATTTCACAGTTGAATGCCCCCCACACTTGATCGCAGCTTTTGCATTAAGATAAGTCTTTCGGCTAGTCCAATTCAAAAAGAAGCACCAGACTCGGGTTTCGCCCCTATTAGAGCACATCAGTAGTGCATATTCTTGTCCGGACAGGAGTTTGCACCGAGTTGAACAAGAAGCTTGAAACAATAGAATATTGAATATCTGGTACAGGACTGACCATATAGTATTTCACATATATATCATCCTCCGAGTAATTAAGCGACTGAAAGACAGGCGAACTCCTGGGTTTATTAGCGGCATTCTACACCCAACATAAAGTTATGCTGACAAATATCATTCACCAAGTATCCAAAAAACACTGAGTACCATCCACGGACAACCTAACAAATATTCACCTCTAACAGATCAGTACAGCAACAGCAGCAGCACCTCTCATTCATTCTTCAGAAGTGGTGCACAAAAAGTACTCCCCGTAACCGATAAAGTTAAATTAACCACCCTCGTTCTATTATTTCAAAAGTTCCCAGTTATGACGTTATCCTAAGAGCGTTTAAACGGGCAAATTAAACTATACATTATGGAAGGGTTACACGGACGCCTGTGTGACCTAGCGCAAATGCAAATGCACAATCTGGGGTCTCTCATCCACCACCAAATTACTCTGACACTACTGACAAAGTGTTCAGTAACATACCAGTTTCATTGACAAATGTAACCACTTTTTTCACGTTCGTACCAAAAGATACCGATTTTTAACTAGACCTGAAGTTGTTTAGGAAAGTTGCTGAACTGTCCAGATACCTGAACTAGGTCAAGAGGACTTCCAGAGCTTTGTGGATTTATTGTGGTGAAAAGATTCAAGACAATCCCCAAGACTTACTCCAACTGAAGTACCTATTGGGAAGGGCCTGGGTGATATCACAGATTAGTGATGAGTAGTCGGGGATTTGGTTAATTTCAAACTGAACATCACTCATAATTGATCGCAGCTGTCGCATTCCCATAGACTGTCCAGTCGGCCCCTTCCGAACAGCAGAAGCACTAGACTCGAGTTTCGCTCTCATTAGAGCTGCTCGTCAGTAGTGCATATCATCGCCACTGCCGGGACTTGAACCCCGACTACTCATCAGTAATCTAAAATATCGCCTAGCAGGTTTAATGAGATCGGAGATTTTGACCTGTCTAGGAAGTCCTAATCGCGGGGTTATCGATTGGAGTTAACAGACAGTAACTGTGTCTCAATTTCGAGACAATCGGGCAACCTGATCATTACTCACAAGCGAAAGTGGTTGAGCGTTCACAGGCGATGATAATTCGGTCGTGCCTAACGTGAGGTCAATGACGCAGTGGTAAACACGGTTGCCTCATGAACAGCATGTCCGTGGTTCAAGTCCCGGCAATGGCGATGATATGCATTACTGACGAGCAGCTCTAATGAGAGCGAAACTCGAGTCTAGTGCTTCTGCTGTTCGGAAGGGGCCGACTGGAAAGTCTATGGGAATGCGACAGCTGCGATCAATTGTGAGTGATGTTCAATTTGAAATATCACAGATACTGATGGCAATGTTGTTATGGTCACTTTGCGAGAGGCGGTAGTATTCAGTAGGTTTTTGTGATGGTGAACACGCGAGGAACTAAGAGATTTAGAGAACAGATCCATGGAAAGTATGAAGAGAGGACTTGAATGAGGGTTCTGGTAACAGTCGGTGGGGAGGTGTAGAAAAGTTTGCCCAAGCCGGATACGAATAAACCTGTTGGTGCTCGTTTGCAGATTCTGAGACCTATGTGCAATATCTCGAAGGTCCCACTAGCCAGGCTTTTCAATTAAACCCTAGAGTTATCCCTTAACTTGTATGACTAAAGGAAAGCTAACGTTTACCTCATTCCTAAGGGATTAAAAACACTGAGGTAAACAACCACAGGCCTGTTGGCTTAATCACAGTGGTCCTGAATTTGCTAGAAAGGACTATCAGGAACAAGGTGGTGAAGCATCTCACTAGCAACTACCTTCACTCAGTGAACCAATATGGCGTTGTGAGTCATATGTCTTGTTCCAAGAACTTGATTGTGAAAGCACGGGTAACGTGATCAAGAAACAGAGAGCTAGAGTCCTTTTTTGGGCATTAGGAAGGCCTCCGATTCAGTGAGACAGCGGCAGCTCCTTTTCAAGTATGGAGCTTAAGAATCTTCTGGACGGTTTCCGGAATAGTTGCAGTACTTTTTAGTGTCTATGGCCGGGAATTTCGTGACCTTGACTCTATCATCTAGGGGGGAATTTCTGTGTTGATGACAGCTTGTTGTTGACCAGATCAATTAATACGTTGTAGACACACTCCGATCTATTCTGCTACCTCGGCGAGGTGGTCGGGTTTGGGTACTGTTTTGATCCGACTGACTATGCTGACTAGGACTCCTGTCCTTCCAGGTGCAACCTTGTCAGACAGACGAAAGGGGAGCAGTCAGACGAAAAGC
>LUCH01000794.1:98678-138843 GCA_013368495.1 Paragonimus heterotremus
GCTATCCGAGATGGCGATGTGTCGCAGTCAATGGCGTACCTGTATCCATACCGTTTCTAGTTCTTCCGCTTAGTTTTCTTTCAATAATTTTCAACCTTCTTAATAGCGTTTTCTTCCAGGATATTCCACGTCATTGTTAAGGTGAGCGGCGGCCTGAGCCACAGTACCTTTTGGTCAGGGTCATGGCTGTTATGATGATGATGATGATGATAATGAGACACACTCCGCGATCTGCTATGGCAAGGCGGATTTCATCTTACAAAATGGATATCTAATGGCACCGAGGTTGTTAAACACTTACCCACACAGTATATACTGTATAAAAAGCTCCAAATGTGAAGTGGAATGTGATGTATATTTGCATCCAGTTTCAGGTGCATCTTCCGGGTGCGCCTCATGCCATGAGGGATATACTGAAATGCGTCGATTTCTTATGACTTTTCGTCGTAAGCTGCTGTAAGACCTTTACGGCCGGGGTCTTGGTTGGGAAGAGTTAATGAAACAGACCGATCGTTTAGTTTGGAAGGAGTGGTTACCGAATATTCGATCTGACAAGTCACTTAGGGTGTCTCGTTGTATTTCTCCAGACATATCTACTGTCATGGGAGTAAAAGTACACTTATTTTGTTACTCAGCTGAGGTATGATACGGAGCTGTCGGTTACATTAAGTTAATAACATCGAACAGTTCACCTAAATGTTGTTTCAATCTAGGTAACTCAGCAATAGCCCTGCGTAAAATAGTCACCATCACAAGACACGAGCTCACAGCGACCGTTCTCGTGGGGAAAATATCGAGGCTGCTGGTGGATGAACCAGTAAAACGTGTCGACAGCGTACTCCCATGAACGAACTCTACGATAACGCTGCAATATATTCGTGACGTATAGTTGCACTTTGCAATATTCGTTGCAAACCGAGCGAGGCTAATACGCGAGTATATTCCGTATATCACAGTGGAGACTTGTGCCTTCTATGATAGATCCATTTTTAATGGCATCAAGAACAGTTTCCAAATTTATCTTCACATGAGATGAACCAATGGCTTCATGGACCGAGGTTTTAGCGCTTTCAGAAGACAGTCGGTCAGTTATCATTTTCTACTGCACTGACAGACGAGGACTGCGAAGTTAGGCGTGTTTCGACTGGTGAGATTGTGTATGCAGTGAATCCCAGTAGGGTAGACGGTGGCGTGGCACTTTCTTCTCGCTGGCTTTATTTGCGTACTAAAGACAGAAAGTCAAAGATCCGGTGAAGTTAGGCCCACTGCATATGTTCGAATTGAAACAAGCAAACAGTAGGTTAATCGTGTTTATTCCAGAAAAGTGTTTTTCAGATTGACTGAAATGCCTCATGGCTAACTCTTCTGACAGGAGACGCGTAGGCGGCTTGTTCTTACTACGACCAGTCCTAATAGGCGTCTCGGTGGATGAGCAAGTGGTGGCGCGAGAAAGAAACAACTTAAAACCTGCTGTTTTACCGTCGCATTGCTCGGTTATAGAGCACATATTTGAACAGTACCACGAGATGGAAGTTCACATGTGTGCCACGCACGTACGAGCATTCATCCGGACATGTATGAGTGTTGAGGGGGATGTCAACTGTTAGACGCGTGATCGGTAAGTGCTATGGATGTGTATCACTTTTTCAAAATCATACGGGCAAGTGACGACTCTATTACTAATAATTAGGATGGCTGCTGACGAGTTTACAGTGGAGTGGACTACTTTTGTCTGTTCAAAATGAATACAGACGATACGGCAGCGCGTTTGCTTGATTTTTAGAGGTTGTCATCTCACCTTCAACTGATTTGTGCATGGTGATTTGTGAGTACACTGGACGCTCCGGACGACATGTATAGTGATAACGGTATCAATTTTGTAGTACCGAATTCAGAGCTTAGGAAAAGGCTGTAAGCTTTGAATCATAGGAAGATCGTTGATCGTCTGCTAATTCATAAAACTGATTGTCATTTTAACCCACCTAAAGCCAGTCATTGAGGTGAGTTATGGGAATAAATGATAAGAACCATCCGGCGCGCACTTGCTTCTGCGATTCATCAGTAGTTTTTGAACAAGGAAGTGCTCTTCAGTTACGTCGTAATGGTCGAACAGATAATTAACAGCCGTACGCCAGTGTCCACTTGTGGTGATTCTCAAAAAAGCAAAGTACAGAGACCTAGTGATGTGTCAGTGCTTCGGTCAAGTTAGGGATTTTCGAACGACAAAGTTGCATTGTTAGTGTGCGTTATCAAGAGCTAGAAACAAGCCCAAAATGTCGCTTGTGTGTTTCGGGAAACAATGTAAATACCTGCCTGGACTGCAAACTCGGCGTAAGTGGCTAACCGCCTTATGTAATTTGCAAGTAGAGATGTCGTCCTCCTTTGTGATACACTTGTTCTTCGGGTGGCTGACCCAACGAAATAGTAACTAATGCCTCTTCAGAAAGAGATAATTAGGTGAGATAAGTACTTGTGAAAACACTACAAGCTATTGTGGGACGTGACGTCAGGTTATTTTGTCTTCTGGAAGGTCGTAACAGAAGTCACTACTGGTATATGAATAACTGCCTTGGAATTTCCATTGCTGTATCCTCTGATGGCTTCCGTTGGTTAGTTGCGTAGAAAGCCCAAGTAGGTTTCTGGGCCCAGTGTTAGATTTGTTGGAATTTATTTGGTACGTTTGCTGCTTTTTGTTTCTTACGATGTGAAACACTGAATTCGTTGAAACATATTTGTTTTGTTTGTGGGAGTTTGGCATTAAATTTGGTGTTACTTTTCCTTTAACTGTACGCATTAAACAAACACGACGAAATTTGTACAATTACTGCACATATAAGATGCCTGGTTCCCTTCATTTTTGTAACTACCTTTACTTACCAAATACAACTATTCTGTTTCATATTGTTTGAGAAGTTCTCATCGTCATCTATACGCAATTGTTTCAATAAGTTCATTCCCGCTGACAGATGACCGTTTGAGATCTTGCTTTAAGTTGTTCCATTTTGAAGGCCTTTCTCTGCCGGGTAATTTGAACATCCGGTTAGTGCATATTCAAGGTGAGAGAGCACTCAGTGTAATTTTGTCAGTGGTATCTTATGAAATTTAATCACTCTCATCGCCTTTTCTAACGTTTTCTTGACTTGGAAAGTAATCATATTATGACGTATGAATTAAAATTACTAGAATAGTCAATTAGGGGTTATTGAGTGGATTGTCTCCAGGAGCGATATCTCAATATCCTTTACTTTGCTATTGCGACTGTTGTTCTGTTTCTTAATCCCTTTGGTTGTTGAATGTATAATAAGATTTTTGCATATCTCACTCTTTGTTCGACATTTTTTCGCCAGATAAGTAGTTGTGTAGCGATGTCATTCATGAGCTTGTTAGAATTGATTTGATGTCCTTGGCGAGCTCGTCTGACAGTCGTTCATACCGTACACTAAATCGAAGACCTCTATTTTCGTTATCTATAGCGCTGGGTAACAACGTAAGCATTCTATTACACGAAAATGGACAATACTTAAGGTATCGGGCAATTTCTACCATGTACAACTAATTTTACTCCACATATAAGTTTTGATTTTGTAGCTTGTCTCTATCATCAAATGTTGATTCGCCAACACTTGACCAGTAACGGAATTTTAACCGTTCCATAATCGTAAGTGACCGTGTGTGTACCGTCTGTATTCCGCGAAAATCGTTTGGAAGAAAAACACAGATAGCTGGAATAGCAACATTGCTACAGCTATCGTCAGTCGTTTTGTCTCTACAAGGACTGATTAGTTTTGTGTGAGAGAAGGATTGCATAATAAAAACAATGACCATAGATGAGGAGGATGTACAAAGACAGGTGAATAATGGGAAGGGTCGAATTCATTTGATCAGCAACAAACTAACTCGAAGCTTCAGCTTCCAGAACACTAAAGGTACGTATCTTGGAGCTAGAACACCGGCCATCTATGACACCTAGGCTGTTCCAGTGTCAAGTGCCTTCAAAATAACTTGATTACCGATCTGATGTTGAGAAAAGATGGGAAATATACACCAATGAACTCTACTCATTACAACCGTCATCCTACTCCAAGAAACAAAGGCATGTTAAAACGATTGATGTGGACTATGAGGGACGGTGCGCTTTTGTGTTGTTATGGTGTTATTATGGGGGTTTAGAATAAATCTGCTGACATTCGAACAACAGTGGACTTAACTGCGCCCGTTCATACGTGAATATCACCATTGACCTCGTATTACTACATTCGCAATATTGCCTGATCTGAACTCAGGGTTGACCAAACGAAGGAACTATTTTACAACAATGTAGTCCAAATCGGTATAGCATTAATTTACAGATTTTGCATCACTTGTTAACTGTCACCGATCGGAAATCCCATACCATTGTACGTGATGATTAAGCGAGAGATGAATGATGGTGTGCTCATGAACGGATTTTACGACCGAGACGGTGATGTCCGTCTTCTACTAGTATACTCGTGCGAAAATCTGGTTTGAGCAGAGAAGTGAGAAACAGTTTTGTATACTGTGCCTCTCGAGCACATTTCGCTGCATCTCATCAGGTACGTACTGCAGTCTGTGGGTTTATATAACAAGGTACAGTGAGCATTGTGAAGGTGAATAACAAAATCAAAAACCACACAAACACACGCACACTCACCCACATCCATACACATCAGTTACCAGGGCAATCTCATACTGACGAGCAAATGCTTCTGTACGCAGACGGGTGACTTCCATTTGCTAATTGCTACAGCCTCTGCGAACCGGAGAAGCCTTCGATGTTTTGTTGCGTAACGTATCCGAAACGCCTAGTCCAGGTTCGATTGGGGTCGACAAGTCAACACGTGGTTGTCATAAAATTACCCATATGCTGTTCATTTCTGAATTTAGTTTTCAGTGTCACTGAGAGATTTGTCTAGAACCCTTAGTGTCGTTTGGTACGAACGTGAAAAACGTGGTTACATTTGTCAATGAAACAGATATGTTACTGAACACTTTGTCAGTAGTGTCAGAACAATTTGGCAGTGGATGAGAGACTCGGGATTGACTGTGCCTTTGCATTTGTGGTAGGTCATACAGGCGTCCGTGTAACACGTCCATAACGCATAGTTAAATTTGTTCATTCAAATACTCTTAGGATAATGTTGTAATCGGGCACTTCTGAAATAATAAAACGAGGGTGGTTAATTTAACTTTATCGGTTACGAGGAGTAATTTTTGTGCACCACTTCTGAAGAATGAGTGCGGGGTGCTTCTGTTGTTGCTGTTGCTGCTGCTGCTACTGCTGTTGTTGCTGGGGTAAGCGATTTGAGTTCAACCGATGGTACTCACTGTTTTGTGGATACCTGGTTAATGGTTATTTTTCAGCATAACAATATCTAGGTTGAAACGTGTCGTTATTGCACCCTGGCGTTCAGCAGTCTCTGGCAATAAGGTATCCCCAGCACTTGGCACCTTATTTATCTGCTGATCCACGAGTCTGATATCAAAGTACTTATCAGGTAGCATCTGCATGTCAGCAAACGAAACGGAGAGTGTGAACTATTTCAAATTCTCTCATCTGTTACCTCAATTTTCATGGCAACAGAATACTGAAAAAAATTTGATGTTAAGAAATTATTCGCTTCGTAAATCGGTAGAATTTACTCGCAAACTAGAGGACACCTGACTATCTTTTCAAATTCCGAAAGATTACTGTTGATTTTCTGCTCGCATACTGTTAGCTGTAGCCTTGCAGCCCTAACAGTCACCAGTGGACAGCCTGTTGGGTTTAATTTCTATCAAATGTTTGCCTGCTACCTCCTCGGGTTACTTCATATGAAGGCGACCTCAATGTTCTGAATGATTCACGTCTTCAGTAGACAACATTTATCAACATTTGCACGCAACGGATGACGCTGACACCCCAAGGCCCGAACGAATCTGCATTGCACACTTTTGCTCTGTGATTGTTAGTGGAACTTGAAGGTTCATTTTGCCAAACATTTTTATGGTAATCTTTAAGTATACATCCACAAACATGTGTAAGCGATTCAAAGAACATCGTCTAGGTAGGCTAGTGAATGTAACTAGCAAACTGTCACATTTTCAGTTACCTCGCATCTAGTAAACTTTAGCTGATAATGGGAGTGCTTTTGCGATCGGCTAGAAGGTTGCATCGTATCAACTGAAGCCAACTCAACGGCACTTACTAGCCGCAATCGAATCGATGAACATTCTATTATCCAATCCGGTTCTGTGTTCCCAAAAAAAATTCGTGTATAGCATGTGACGCAGATGGCTACTGTCAGATGATTCTTATCACATACACGGCGTAAAACTAAATTAGGTGACGTGATGTGGGCATGGAACTGAGGCCATTGAAGCCTTGGGTTTTCGAAAGTTTTGATTCTGACGCCATCTGATCAGTCACACAAGACCTACTGAAAACAGTTACTTGTCACATCTGTTACTCTATGATCCAAGAGTTATTTTCCAAAGATATTTCTACATTTGCAATTCAGCTAGAAACATTTGACGAATGACATCAAACCAAAATCGGAATCTGCCCAGTCTCATATGTATGTGGCTGCTCACTTGTGCTTGGATTAAACTACCAAGGGATCAATTGCACATAATTGTGAACTCAGTTTGATTGACTATTCTGTATCTCACGTTGTTTACCAGTTCACCTGCAGTTGCAATGACGTTTACGTAGGCAAGACAGATTAGCAACTATTTTAGCGAATAACAGAAAACGTTGTGAAATGGTCAAAGTAATTGAAGATACGACAGTCGCTAGTCGGTGAATCCCACATCGTCGACTGCCATACAGCTTAGGGCATCAAACCACAAAGTGGCCGACTTAACTTATCCAAAATATTGTTGCACATTCGAAACCCGAAATTACTGGCTTTTAATGATGCTATGATGATCAAAACTCACCGGTCAATGTTGTGTACACTGATGTGATTGAAACAGTCCATCGAGTGGCTGTTGTGCCGTTGATGTACTAATTGAAGCATGTGTACGTGCTTATCTGCAGTCCGTCGAATATAATCTGCACACTTGTTTTTATGAATGTTGAGATTAGACGGAATGCTGAGACACAGTAGTACATATCTTGTTTATCCTTCGACAAAGTAATTGAAACCCATCCATTCCCACTGATAGATTAGTTACCAAGGCGGCCTCAGTGTTAACACGAACTGTTTTTGAACACAGTACTGAACAATTATGTTCAACTGCAGGTTACTTGCTGGCTACTTACCACAGCGTTCTTTAATAATACGACGAAATCATAAAAAACAGTGGCTGTCTCCTGTTGAAACCAGAAGTTGGGCGATGGATGAATCTAAGTTTCGATTTTAACAGACACATCTATGCAGATGGCTCTCTACTGCAACTTTGGAGTGTGTTCTCGAATCCGTGAAAAAACGTATGGGATGGCATCGGTTTTCCTTTCTAACGTACATTGAAAATGGTGTTGTATACTGTAGTATGTGAAGTCCGGCCGTATAAGAAGTTCTAGAGCTAACAATATGTATACGATATTTCAGTTTAAAGCACTGGACTCCCTTGATCCAATTCGTCAAAACAGCAACGAGACAAACGTCGCGGGATATTAACATTTCGATTTATCTCATCAACCGCATACTAAATACATACAGAATGTATGACAAAGGCTCATGGCGACAGTAGTTGAACAGAGTGAATGCGGTTGATAGAAAATCTTCCTCTTGCTAACGGATATCCGGATAAATTTATCTCGGTTCATAGTAAGAAAACAGCAGCTCACATATCAGTTCACAAAGCAAAGAAAAAAGAGGTGTCCATAAAACTACAATTCAAGGGAGACTATTTGTCCACTATACTGCCTCATCAGCTTCAGTCAACTGTGAATCGCACACACCCTGCGGCTGAATTGTGCCTCTTATCATCAACTCGGTGAGTTCGTTATGGAAACGCTATACGTGACACATCTATCTATTCTGTTTCACATGTCGTTTATCAGTTCACTTGCAGTTGCAATTGCAGCTATATCGGCAGAAGGGACCGGTGCTTGCGTCAGCGTATGGCTGAACACCTCTCAAAATGATTGAGTCAGTTCGCTGAGCGAATAGACAGTCAAAGGAGCACCAGAAAGCGAAATCCGGCATCGTCAATTACAAAGCACATCCTGGAGGCAGGTCATAACGTCGACCCAACCAGGTCGTTCACTCTGTTGTTACGGCACCCGAACCCCAAAATTCTGGCCATAAGTGAAGCTGTGCTGAACAAACAAAGATAGTCAATGTTGTGTGCGCAAAATTGATGTTTCACGCCATCCACCTCCCCTGGTAGCGGCTTTTTGACCAAAAAAATCACTATTCAACTACTGTTGCCATGTGCCTTTGTTATGTATTCCCTATCTATTTAGTATGCGGCTAATGAGATAAATCGAAATGTTAACATCCCACAACGTTTCAGTTGCTTACCAAACTGGCAACGCGTAAACAGAATTTCTGGGTTGCTTGATATCTTCGGCTTAGTTATTTCCCTTGAACTGATTTGGTTGATAATTGGTGCACTCTGGTGCCACTTTCTGCCTGAGTAGAATTGAGGGATATAACCTCATTGTATAATTACTGTATAATCTGCACAATACTTTGGTTGACATACGAGACGACTGTGAAAATTTATATAATGGCAAGTTCACTTCGGCTCTCTGTAGGTTCACCGGACAGCTGAGTCATCACTTCTCCGGAGTGTCAGAACACCCACAAGTGAGAGTTTTCTTCTAAAGTCAGAGGCTTGATGCTTGGGTGCACCAAGATCCCAGTATTAGAAAGATTGTTTGCAAAGAAGTTACTCTTGCCAGGGATGAAGACCGTCCAACAAACATTCAAGTCTGCTTAAGCCTCCTCAGCTTCTTGCAGTCTGTAAAGTCCCTATGAATTCCAGGCCCTTATAAACTCGTGAGTTTTGTCTCCAGTTAGAACTTATGGTCCACGGGATCATGTGCAATTAAGTGGGCATAGAGATGTCCACTGGTAGTAAATGCACAAGAAAAAGGAACTGAAGACAGAAGTGGCTTTATGACTATTATTTTACAACTCAGGACGACAAAATCCCGAGTTAATGGAGAGTTTTTTTTAGTTAAGTACTGTCTTCTCACAATGGGTTCACTGTATTTGGTGAATTCAGTGTCATAATGATTAGATTAATAAGACAGTAAAAAAGGCAATATCTTGGAGTGCTAACAAAACTCAACTGAAGTTTTATAACTCTGTAGACTAATTTTATATTTCACAAAAACACAATATTCTCAGAAGGTGTCACGAGTGATTTAAGTTTAAAGCACCTTCTCTTAAAATATATTATATTGATATCGGGGTATATATAAATTCACAAAATGTTGACAACTTTTTCCCGAACACACAAAACAGAAACTCGTCCGCTTTACTGCAGTTGTAAATCGTAATACCTGAGCTATTCATCCTAAGGCTAATATTCGGAATATACTGAACAGGCATCGTGTTTCAGAACATGCTGTTCCAAAACCACGGCAGTGTCAGAATTAGACAATACATTGTAACAAAGATGTATCCAGATGACACCCAGTTGTGAAAAAATAAGGCTACGGCTGCATTCGAATCAACCACAAAAACACCATGTCTAAACGCGGTAAGCGCTCTATCAGCTGAGACACGAAACCACACCGGGATCTCGGAGATTTCACATTTGGACCCTGTTACCCATCCGTCCCTGTATCTCATATGGAATTCACCAAATGATCCAGAAAATCGACTGTCCTGGCAGGATTTCCTGAACAGTTCACGCTGGAATCCACTAATGCTAATGTTGGGCATAGAAATTGTGTTACTAATGAGTTGTATGACAAACCTGTTAGGTTATATGAAACCCAATTGTGAAAAATCATGGCTCCGGCTGAATTCAAACCAATGACACAACTGGGTCTCATCTAAATAATTAACTCTGCCAAACAACCCATCAGTAAGAATAATCTGCTATTTCTTTTTATGTAATAGTTCATTCGTTCAACACAAAAATGTCCACGTACTTTGCCTTTGGAATCCCGTACAGACCCCCCAAGCGTTCGGATTGTACTTACACAGTATTCAGCAGTCTGGGCCAAAATGGTCAGAAAACAACAGAACGGAACAACGGGCTGTGCTGAATCGGTCCGTCCGGTGAGAGCGGAAAAACACACGAGTTCCCTGGACCAGCTGCCCTGGGCCGAATGAAACAAGTTACTTAGATATAGGGATCAATGAGTTAGACCGATAAACAGACTGCAGTTCTTCCGTTTTGACACAATACAGCCACTGAGTTTGTTTGACGTTTGGTCTGTTAACCTTGTAGACGGTACTCTTGTTCATACTTTTGTCAATGCCCGCGGATTATATCATACATAAAATGCTCACTCTGTGTCCTGTTCAAACCAACCCCATCAGGGGACAGAATTTCCACGGGCCTTTATCCATGACTTAATTGATCTGGAAGTGAGCCCAAATCCTAAACTTTTCTCGACTATCCTTAAAATTATTGTGAACAGGCTTTTACAATAACTAGTTAAAAAAATAAGTTGGTTTGTGTGTGTTTATGTAGATGCTGGCTTAAGTTTACAGTTCAGGACTGGTTGCTTATCTGTTGGGTAGTCAGTCCATAGATTGTTCAATGTGTACCATCAGACTTATTCTGCCGTGTCGTAGTATGCAACAAACTGATCGATGCACCAAATTGCCAGTATGAATAAACCATTCGCATGTACCGAACACGAAACAATAACGCATGGACTATATGTTACGCGCGCCTACAAGGTCGTACTAATCACATGTTGTAAACGAATATAAATTAGACAAGCTCGTGATTTGCTCACAAATCGATGATTGTCCCTGAACGTATGTGTGATACAGTAGGAATAGGTTAGAAATGGGATAAGCCACGTTTTATAGTGTCATTCTTAATTTGAAACAGGAAATCCCAGTGTCTTACTTAACCTCGTTATCTCTATGCCTGTTCAATCGCATCTGATGATTTTGGATAATTCACTCAGTAACGGGTACTCGACAATTCCAATAACGTTTATTCGGACGGTCAGTTTGAAGGGACTATCTTTCAAGTCCAAAGAAAATCTTAGGAAAGATGATCGAAAGGATTGGAATTTATACGTACTGTTTAGTAAGATTACAATAAAGTTACTATCTCACATTGAATGTGAATTAACCGGATACGCAAATTATCCAGCATAAATGTCGTTCCAAATGGAGTAACCAAACACGAGTTAGCAATTAGGCACTAGTCAACGAGAAGTGAGATCAATGAAACATTTGGGTGAAGGTGAGGGTGAGGGCGTGCCAAACAGTGTCAAGCAAGTAAGTTTTAATAGATTAGCAATGATAGTTATGAAGAGGAAGGAAACATACATAATGTTATGGTACACAATTCGCCATGATTGTTTACTGTGTACAACAAAGACAAATTAAGAGCCAGCTTTCTGCTAGCAAATCAAACATGCCACAACGAATTAATCGTTCCGCATCTTATCAAACATAAGATGACAAACGTATCAGACGAATTTCAACAGTTCCAACAATGACCCTTTGCCACTATGCGTTATGCCCGAACTTTTAGTAATAACAACACACATTCCTGAGTATGAAAAGCTGCCTGAGAAACTCTAACTGATATGCACTTCCTTTAGTGCACTCTAATTCAAAAGCGCCTCTTCGCTGGAACACGTTTGGAAGCCAGTTCTAGTTCCGCTGATTTCTTATCCTCTAAACAGACAACAACACACTTTTCGACATGCATAGACTAGGATTAGATCGGACCACAACTAATCTTGGCACGCAGTTCCTTGTGGTCCTAAGCAACACTCTCTCACGGGAGACATGTATGGGTCGTTAGGGTCAGTCGAACGTTTTCCTGACTAGGTAAGCGGAATGAATGATCGTTTCAGTGGTCAGCTGCAGAAGCATATCGTATCCGATAGGAAAAATAAATGAGCAAGTTCCCGTTATGTTTCGAACGGATGAATGGATTTGATAATTCCCCGAACAGTTGAAGCCAGCAACTGTCACATGTTGTGGTTGACACGTTACTTTGATACTGTTTGTATAGAATGTTGATAGAATGGCTTTAATCGACTGACCAGCCAAAATGACGTAGTTGTGCTGAGGTTGCTTTGTGACTTGTCTGAATAAGTAGACAGAAGACGCTAGATTCTGTTGAATGATCTATGTCGTCAAAGTCAAACGATGACCGACCTTTATTGTGTGTATATAACGGCCACTGTTTTTACAGTGTTTGTTATTGAAATGACAGTTGGGCGTATGTTCTGTTTAGTTTTGGAATTTATCGTGACTATTTGGCATACATGTTGACCATTTCATTTTCGTATTGATTCTTTTCCACCGTATTCTTCGTTCCGTCCCAAATAATCGTTAAATAAGTGACCTACCGCCCATCGTCTTGCTCTGCGTTCTGGAAACCCAGATATTCCAGCAGTTCAACGGTTTGAATTATCAATTTGAAACATCATGATAACTTGTTAATGCAACGTTCCACTCAAAATATGTGTTAGGGCGCCCACCCTGTTCCCGTCCCAAGGCGCCTCGGCCGGGAGAAAGAAAAAACGATTGACTTTGTCCTAGTTAGCGGACCAGCTCAGAGCGGCCGAGTGGTGGCCTTGGATAGTTTTCACCCATATGAATTTTTATTCCGCTATGCCTATCAGTGACGTTAACTATTTTTTCCCTCAACTGTCCTCTGTTTGGCCACCGCGCATCATATAAGTACTTTTGTATTTGTCGTCTTGGTCGCACAAGCTTTTGGGGCGGAACAAAGCTCTCTATTTGAACGCGTCTTTTTGACTCGCCTTGGGAGCGAATACGGGGGCAAGCGCGATACTATTCAGGACCAAGATTTTTGGCGCTAATATTACGGGGATGAGAATCCGAATTTTGCCAAACGAATTATCATAGCTAGGACGAACCGGCGTACCGTGTTAGAGGGGTTTACAACAATATGAGGTCTTAGAAGTAGATCGAAACAATCACTTAGGTCCATTTTTCATTTGCCCCAGCCTACTGACTGGACTGTATCTGGGATGAACGGAACAAATAACTTATGTATGAGATGTTGATTACAGACTACTAGTGCAGGGAAGATGAGCGATCGTATTATGCTACTCATACCGCGGCTATTCAGTAGTAGGTGCAGAGCATATATTTTGACATCGTACAAGCCACAGGAAGAATGCAGGAAGAATCATCAAAGTGCAGCATCACCCATGATGGTCCCTGCTATTTAAAAGAACTGAGCATTAACGTGTGTGGTAGCCTGGAGGGTCTGGGGCCTAATACCACGTGCAAATGAGTGGTTTTGTTTCTGGTCTTGTTTAAATGCTTAACACATGTATTGCTTTGTCAAATAAACAACACTTGTACCATCCGCGTTCTTGGATCACAACACTAGGCCACTTCATCGTGGTCGTATAAGAGTGATTTTACACTCAGCTATCCTGGTGTTAACCGCATGAGGTCGTATATTTACTGGCCAGGAATCAACATTCAAATGGAAAATTTGGTTCGAACTTGCAAAAGTTGTGCAATAATAGCGAAAATGCCCTCTAACTCTGAACTATGGTTATGGCAGAATGTTAACAAACTATGGTCCCGAGTTCACCCTGATTTTGCAGGCTCGCCAAACGGACTGTCGTATTTATTAGCTGCCGAAACACACTCAAAATGACCGGGAGTTTTCCCCATGAGAATGACCACAAAATCAACAACCCTTTGTCATCTCTGGGGAATATTCTGTCAATCTGGTGTTCCCAGGATTTCAGTGACGGATAATTGATCGCAGTTCAATTCAGCGGAAGTTCATCAGTCCTGTTGATGATACACACCATACAAATGACTTGCTTCGTTGATTATTCGATGTAGCCTGCTCGACCGATCCAGTGTTTTATGTTGGGTAAGCAGTGTGGCAAAGCGAGATATTTATGTGTACGCATTAGCTCAGGGAAAACGACGAGAAGAAATGCGCAACAGAATAAGCGGAATTTTTAGTGTTTGCCTATCATAGATGCACGAAAATATTCTTGAATACATTAACTAGTTAGTCCCAGCAATCCGTCCTTGTTTGACAAACAGAATCTCGACGAAAACTTGCTTTATTCCACATGCATGATTCTTTTTTTAATAGACCATTTATATAGCTTCGTTCAAGTATCAGCTGCACAAGCACGTCTTTAGTACGTCCTTCTTAAAAAGAAATCACAGGTAGTGTATCATAATCATAATGAAAGTTTGTCTCACATACTACAATCATGGTTTTGTACACATTCTGACAGATGTAGACGACGCAACATTGTGGCTGCATCAATAGCTCGTTAATTAAGAAACAAGAAATTCTCATCAACCTCCATATCTTCACGACCAACTCATTTCTTAAACCAGACATTCATATATCCAGTAATGACACTAACTTTGTTTCTGATGTGACTGTTTGTGACCTGTACAGGATGGAATCCACAGTCACAGTGAAGAAGGATAAATAGGGTTTTCCAGAAACAGTTCAACACACCCCTGTTTTTCTCCGTTTCTGGAGAAGTCCATTCGACAAAATATCGCAATATTTCATTGTGCTTAATATCGCAGGTTTCATACATCCATCAACATAAGAGGTCTCTCAGAAAATCAGAGTTTCAAAATATGATATCTCAGATATTTGTGCAGTGCCTTTTCAAGGCTCACTCAAAATATTCCATTCATAAGTGGGAGTTACCTAGTGTACGCATGATGCAACCATATATAAATTTCAAGGAATTTTTACTCTTGTTACACTGACTCAAATGTGCACAATGTAGTGCATGATTTAATAGTTTGAATCATGCATCCTTTTAGGCAGGGGTATTAAATCCACATATTGGCGAACTGTACAAATATCAATTCTGATTGGTTTATGCGTTTTGTTAAAAATGAATTGTTTATGTGACTCCGCAGAATACCACACGACTTGCATTTTCTCACTGTTTTATTCGAGTTCACATTTAGATGATTGTCGCAATTAGTCACCTTTCCGTAATCAGGATTTGTTACTACACACACCGATTGTGACCACATGGATAGGAATTGATTAGTATTTAAATGTCGTTTCACCGCACTGCGCTCATTTTCAAGCACACACACATAAAACCCGTCTGGAACGAATTTGGTAGATCAGAACAATAAACAATTGATACTGTGCTGCGTGACGAGATGATTGTGATACATCAAGAGACCACAAATAGGAAAACAGTTAATTTAGTCAAAACAAGACCATCAACACACCTGACCACATGGAGTCTATGTGCACCCTCTGAATCCTAGTCCAGTTTCGATTACGAAGCTAGCTTGAATTCACAAGGATCTCATAGATAGGTCAGGATTGTTGTGAGGTGGATTTTTTGTCAGTTGCTGTTGGTTTGTTAGCAAATTGGGCCAAGTGGTCCGAGCCTGTGTTCAAATGTAGCACAGAAATTACATTATCACCCAACACAGTACATAAGAGCCTATGGCATATAGTGCACTACTTGGATGAGGTGCGGAAAAACACAGAAATTTCGAAGAATGCAACTGTGGGAGAGTCAACCCAAAACAATGGGGAGAGTGGTGGTTAATGTTTTTCAACGATGAACCACTTACACTAGATGACATACTTTGAATGAGATATCCATAGATTACCGGAGATCAAATGTGTTTCAATAGCAGCCTGTGATTTTGGAAATATCCTGCTCTGGAGACGACCGTTTCAGGCGTGCATGGTCACCCAGCAAATGCTGGGATTTCGGATGAATTGTAGTGACACGTTTCTGAAGTGGAAAACTGCGCGATTCTGTCATTATCACTGGTGGCCACTTTAAACTGTTTCCAGAAACACAGTTGGCTACTGTAATACGTTGGAAGTAGGCAGTAAAATTTTCAGGTATTTTACAAAATTCGAAATAGCCATATTTACTTTTGGAGCAGAGTTAGACAAAGGGAAAACGAAAACGTTTTCACATTTCCCACCCTCAGAGTATTGATCATAGCTGTATTTTGCAGAGATTAACTTCACTTGATAACTTTAGAGCGATTCTACAATTCCTGTTAGACTTTCTTGCAAAACAGTTACTGGTAAAATTACAAACAAAGCCGCCAACATCGGAGTGTTTAGTAAACTGAAAACATGGAATGAGCCGCAACAACTCGTAAGTGTAAAGTGAAAGAAAAGGAGTGTAGGGTGGGGAATCGAACCGTAAATCAAACACGGAGGTTATTTGGAATACCGGTCACATTGGGAACAATAGTAAGTGCAACCTGAAAAATTGTTTCTTACCCACCTCTTGAATAAAAAATGGGGTTCTGTTCTTTGTAGGAGATATAACCGTACTTGATTAGCCATGGTTAAAAAGTGGTATTGGATTCGGGAGAACACTGTTTCACGGCCGGTACTTGGGACAAAAAAATGAGTGTTTCACGACTGCCAGGACAGGAAAAAAGAGGACAGTCGGAACCCTAGTGTTATTCTAACCTCCTAAACAGTTCGACTTATTGCTCTAATCGATGTTCCCTTGTATAATAATGGCAAAAGATTGATGAACATGGGGTATATTTATATGACCAGTGGATGACAGGATGTATAGACATTACGTTTAGAATGGATTCGAAAACGAATTCAGATGACACAAGCGGACGAATTCTGCTGTGCTAGGCTAAAGGTTGAAACGGTCGCACAAGAAGCGTAAAAACTGGTGTCTTTCAGCATCTACTAGATGAAATGACCGATATAGTACATGTGACCTTGGATGTAAATTAGAAACAAAGATGCGTGTGAGAACCATAGAGGCGAAAAGCACCCGTGACTGATTTGACCCATTGGAGCATGTTGCTAGATTATTGTACAAAATTAGCATAAATCGGAACTCGTTTAGTTGGCTCGTTACGAATTTGTGCAAACGTACAAATCTGCACCATACGCAACAAGAAATTGAGTACATTAGAGGTGGCTGTAGAAAATGTAACTGTTACAAGTATCCCGTGGTAATCGATCGATGTCCGCATGCGCGCTTTGCACGTATGTTTGTCTGTTTACTTGTTATGAGAAATGTAGATGCAAATCGGTGAAAGTTTATTCCGAACTGTTATTAGAATGTAGTAGAACAACCCAGTGTGATATGAGTTCTTTGTCATTGAAGCGACTTGTAAATTTCACTGGAGTTCATTCCATGTGATTTATGAAAGCGTTTTGTAACATCTTGCTAGATAATGCATTTGAGCCATCAAGAAAGAACGCAGGAAATAGGATATATGGTTGTCTGTTTATGTTGCATGAATCTGACTAAGACAGCGTGAATAAGTTTCGCGTGAAAAAGCTCAAAAAATTAAATACAGCGAAATTCCAAATCACTAAGTTACAGGTTAATTCATATCAGTCTTCATTCCTGCCTAACCCCATGAGATTCAAGAGACTCCACATAATTGCGGCTGGTCAGTCGGTGTTCACCAAAGGTGGCACATTGACACCGGATAAGTTGAAGCTAGGTCGCACCGAGTTCGATCATCTGCCGGAAGTTGACATCATCCGGTCGTCAAGAAACTTCCTGACCTCATCACTTCAGACAGTGCTCAAGAACGGCAGGAGACCGTGGAGGTCAACACTCACTTTCTGAATGGGATTCAGAAAATTGAGTAACAACACACGTCATCAGAAAGTGTGCTGCTCGGCAGACCTAGGCCTTGATCTGTTGAAGCAGTCAGGACTAGACTGGATCACCTGGTACAACACAAGGAAAATTAAAGCCTAAGTATTTTGAAGGTCAACGAACGAGGGAAGTAATAACGCTGTAGGTTGCATCTATCAAACGGAATGAAGCCACGAAATATGCGGTTTTGAATGGACCGGTGATTTTGGGTTGGCAGGTTATCATCAAAACGAACCACTTACGACGGGTCACCGACTCAAGAATCCAAGCGTTTAACCGCTCACGTCTATTGTAGAAGGCACTATTCTGAAAAAGCCGATTTGGTAAAGGCGAATAAGCCGAACCACCCCGTTAATAACTGAACTGAATTTATACCTTACAGTGAATGAACTTTAATGTGAGAAATTCAGTTCATTTAGAAATGAAATCAGAAATCCCGTCAGTTATCATCTGTTTGCTTTGGTATTGATTGCACACCACTCTGTTAGTACAAGGACAAAGCACGTTCGGTCGATTGGAGTACAAGGTATGGTGCTCACAACACGTGCTGACAGCGTACTGCAGGCATGACTTTCACAACGACAAGTTGCGCAAACACAGAGAAGTGGTTCTCTTATCTGCCGATTTGTTCATTCCGTTGCAGGTGTGTACTAAGTGTCGTATCAAAGGTTATATATTATACAGACTTCTAACAAGGCGTTGCACTCTGGACAGCGTCAGACTGGTTGAGGATGAATGAAAACTGACTAACTTTGAAAGTCTCCTCATGGAGCATATAAATGAAATTTAGCTATAACAGCTGTTTCACTATGATGTCATTTGCAAGTGTAATGACCGGCTGTCTGCTGACTGAGTCAGTTAAATTGACATGTCTTTCCCCTGCCTACTGATGTGCCACACTGAATACTGCACACGGCTAATGGCAACAGAATCAATTTCCGACCAATTCCTTAAATATCCGCCACATACTGAAACGCACGAACAGAGAGGCATCTCCGAACAGATGTTAGTGAGGTGACTATCATTATTTAGATCGGTGAAATTCGAAAACAACTTATGTCCATATACAGCCGACTTCCTCAATCCTCTCTTGCCTAGTCATAGGCTACTGAGACACACGAGTCGCCTGACTGGTATATGTGTTCATTTAGACACCATGTTTGCAAAATCATTTCGGCGATTCTAATCAACTCAGTCGCGTAATAACAAGGTTGTCACGCGTTTGTTTTAAGCCGTCAATGTGATACCCGAACGGAATGCTCACGCCAACGCCATAATTGTCATCCGAGGCTCTCTTATCAACAGCCGTGGATTTGGTGATGCGCAGAAGATTGAGAGCCCGCAACGCTGCGAACGACTACGTCTTTCGTAGATATTGTGAACTGGTAGTGTTACGGCCAATTGTATCCAACCAAGACAAGCTCTATTCACTTGCATAAGTGAGTAGATTTTCACCAACAGGCACTGCTGCTAACATAATCATTTCAACACAACTCATCATCTGAGCTCAAGTGTGACTCACCGGTAGCCAATGCAGACTGAATGCAATATTGCTTGGGAATCTCGCATTAAATAGTGAAATTGGGGAGTATTTCATCCACATGCTTTAACTGTACAAATAACGCAAAAACATAGCTCAATTTCTGTAGCATTCATAAATTGTAAGACAGTGATTGATGTCTCTTATGATTGCACGTCAGAATACCACTGCCATACGGGATATTGGTTCACGAACGGTTCATTCATCTAAGACTGTACGAGTGTGGAACAGCAAGAACAGTATCAGCGAGAAGAACAATCCCGGTTGCACGTAGTTTGTATCAAGCAAATCAAAGTAATAGGTAGAAACCATGTCGAATGTTATCAGTGTTATTGATCATGAATATGACGTGTGCTTTAAATAGGATGAGAAGTCCATTAGCAGGTGCGATGCGCTACACGATGTTCAGTCAATCTTAAAAATGGGTATCATGATGGAAATGTCACCGACCAGTATGACCCCTGTTGACAACTGTGCGGTTACCTTGCACACTTTAGACGATAGGCCGATAGACCATGTGTAGGGCAATCACACAAGACATGTGTAGGTTGCTGGCACTGCGAGCAACGTCACTACTTCTAGTGTTGCCTCCGCAAAAGGCATAGATACGGCGAAAGTGGACATGTAGGACGTAAGGAAACTTGCTAAGTGCAAGAAGAGAAGTACGCTGAAGTGGTTGTTTGTCAATAAACAGTGGGGCGACAAAAGTCCAGCAATCCAAACAAAAAGGAGATTTGACAACAATCGTGTCCGAGTTCGACTTTCTTTTGATGTTATGCCGGATATCAATTTCATAACGCAAATGTAAGTCGTTCGGAATACACACATGTAGGAAAAGACAAATTACTGCCGAAATTGATTTTGGTGATGCAGAACAGTTATCTGCGCACTGCCCTGAAGAATTATTAAAATGAAAGACATTCAGTACTTTACTGATTGCTTCTAAATAGATTTTTCCGAGCTGGATTGGACTGCAGTTTCTGAGCAAATCGATCAGCAGCACCAGCAACCGGCTACAACCACAGAAACTCGGGAGTAACTTGTTGACCAACCGAAGAGCGAATGTGCATTAATATTTGCAGACACTTCGTGAGCATAGAGTGATATATGGGGTATTTCATCCTAATTATCCAAATCCCTACGGTGTGCATCCAGTCGATACTCGCTAAGTGGACCGGTTACTAGAAAAACAACGTTCAAGCCATTAGAGTTATATAAATACTCTTAGTTATCGTTGGTTGCTACTGAAGAGGAAGTAGGAAATGCCGCAATCTGAGAGTGTCCCTCTTCTCATTGCTAGGTTCGAATTTATTTAGGGCACAAATCGTTTCAAACGTTTAAAAAGTAGGATTCCGCGGACTTATCTAAGACTGCCGGAGGTAGAACGAGGATATGTTTTGTCTTCTACTGTTTGTGAGACGGAATTTATTCACATTTTATTCCGAAATGTTTGAAAATAAGTGAATTGAAGCCAAGCAATGACAACCCGAAACATAGCAGCGCTGTTCATTTTGAGACTAGACAATCACGTATATTAGATTTGCGTAAAACTCTTGCTAGCCGTTTGCCTACAATAGAAAGTTCATTGCTTCTGCACCACATAACGTTTGATAATTCTTTCAAAATGTTAGTTGATCGAACAAGGTAATTGAGTTTTGAACGCCTTCAGAAATAGTTGGAGAAATCATAAGATGAACCATACCTTCGAGATTCTATTAAGTGCATTCAGGATCTATTTTCTATGTTACACTTCTAATTATGACTTGACTAATACGTTCATTTCAATAAGCTGGACTGTAAAGCAATAGAGGCACAATTTTCGTATCTTTCTGATCAGTTATAATATTTGTATGCTATTAACTTGGACGATCATAATTGGTTTAAACACCAAGCTGATCGATCATCGTCTACAGTTTCATAACGCCAAGTACTAAAAGTGGAACGACTAAATTTCCTCATATCTCATATACATCCAAGACACTGATAGTTTTTAAAAAAATCCTTCACCAATGGAATATCAGATGAGCATTGTGGATTCCAGTCAGTTTGCTTACGGTCGACTACTTCCAACCTTGGATACACCCGTTTATCTAGTTCATTCCATTCTGTCGTCGTGTGATGGAAAATCAATAGCAGTCCAAATGTATTTCATCGACTATAGTGATGCCTTTGGAAACGTTGACAAAACGACGCTACTTCAAGTTCTTAAATAATCTGGAATTTGGATTTAAACCTTCGGGCTTCACAAGCCAAAGTCAATTTACTCAGTTCAATGGTCCAGGATAATCGTTACACATCACTGACTTCGGTGTTCTGCAAAGCGCAATCCTCTCCTCTTCCTTATTTTCACTTAATGTTGTTTAAATGCTAGTAGACAGTCGCACACTTGCAATCAAACGTGTAGGTGAGTTGGTGTTAAGCGAAAAGCATCCAATCAAGTTTATTTTCCCTATCCTCCCATTCTCCTGAGTCTTGCAGTTTGTCTCCTAACACATCTCAGTGTATTGACATTCTTTTTTTCGCCGGTGAAGAGGACATCTCAAAGGCCTGCACCACCCATTACATAATTAATGGTCATTTGCGTAGATTGTTTGCTGTCAGATATCTGTGGATTACGTTGAGCAACAACATGACATGGTCACTCCATGCTATTGATGCTCTCACCAGAGTTCAGAGGCTTTCATTTCCTGTACGACACTTAACTTCGCTCCATATGACACCACTTGGTCAGTCGTTTTACTAAAGCATTGGATGTATTGTACACCTGTTGTTTTATCTTTTTTTTTCCAAGGACAATGGATCTTTTGTCAATTCATTAAGGCATCTATCCGGTTACAGTGGCACCCTTCCTAAACAGTTTGTTGATTTTAGTTTCTCATCATTTCAGAGTGTGAAAACAAGTTTCAACCAGAATCATATCGAGTGCAGCCCACTCTTCGTATTCAAATCTCTCCGGGTGTGTTCCCACATCCTCCAAGAGATCCCGGTACAAACATTTATTTGCACGTACTCGGTCTTATTATTTTTCTGTTATTCCCCATTTAGAGTTGGCCTTCTACACAAATCAAACACTCCCATTCTTGAATTAACCTCAAAACTGAATCAGTCGGTATTTTTCACAACAGATCTCGGTTGTGACCACGTTCCATAGTTTCTACCTGAGTTCCACAGTTGTACTAATAATTTTGTAACCTATGCATACCTGTTTTAAATGTAGTCCATTTGTTGAAGACGTGAATATGTAACCTGGCTGAAAATTTACCTCTCGTGGTGTATGATACATTTTATTGACTTGACTTGACTTCAATTCATTTGACTGATTAGTACACCACCGGGAGGTAAAGTTACTGTCACAACTCATCAGGCTGAAGTTCTAAAAGATCTGAAGCTCCAGGATGTTATTTTCTTAAAACCACGAAAACCTTCCGGTGTCTTTTTACGGTTAAGGAAGAGCATATTCAGAAAATGCTGAACGATAAGAGCAAATTTCAACTTATCAATAAAGTGAAAACGTGACTGATATAGGATGCTATATAATTCAACAGCTTAATTTATCGCTACTACATCGAATAACTGATGAAATGATGATTATCTGAAACCCGGTGGTTAATCAACACCACATTCTTATTTGTTACCAAGACCACGCAGACCTGGAATACCATTCAGACCGACTTTATCTATGAACACAACAGAAAGTGGCACGGTAGTTGACACAAGCTCTGACGCCATTAGAACGGAAATTTGACACATATAAACTGTCAAAGACTCATTTGGTTTCACTGAATATCGCGGCAAAATCAACCTACTGGACAAAGTCATGTGTTTAATAGATGTTCAATCTAAAACACTGAGTTCTCTTGATCCATTTCACCAGTAGCGATAGAAGACACGTCGCGAGATGTTAAACTTTCGTTTACTCTCTTCAGTCACAAACGTAAAGCATTGGAATATATAGGACATGCTGATAGCAACAACAATACTGCCCCTCCGGTCCTGTGTGTATGTGTGCATAAACTGTTGACTCACGCAGTTTGTCTGCCCTGGAACTGATAACAGTCTTTGTTTCATGTAAACCCAATCGTTGTGTGTTTCTATTATTGTTGCTGTCCGCATGTCGTATATGTTCTAACGTTCTACGTTCGTGGATGAAGAGAGTAAACGAGATGTTCAATCGCTGTTTAAGAATTTCCGCTGCGTGGGACGACATAATTGACATACAACCTGATTCAGACTGAAGGGATTAATGTAAAAATTCTTACGGACGTGTTGAAACTATATCTATTACTACGCACGAAGGACGTCAGTTTAGTTTTGACAACAAGCCTTGTCAAAAAATAAACGGAATCCTCATTAGGATTCTTTTGAGACCGGTGCTTGCTGATTTTTTCATGTTGATGATAGAAATGTATCACCGTCATACAGTCGTTATACGAATGACCTCATGTTTATGCAATCTCCTCAAACAGTCAGTGAGAGGGCAAATCAGTTGAAAAGCCGTCATGCTAATTTGGCATTCACATGTGAACTGGGAAACAACGACCGCCTGTCATTTCCAATAACCATCACTCCACTTCACAAGACCAATGCGATCCGCTCTGTTTGATCCACTTTTTCAGTGTTCCTTGAACTTCTGTTCAATCAACTGCAGGTATCTTATTACTTAGTCGCTCACTTACCGGGAGAACAATGTTGTTTCACTGAGGGACAAATTAAAAACTTTCGAATATCACCAATGAGTTCATCGGAAGTAAAGATGGTTTGGCGAACAGTCTGTTTTCGGTTAATCATCATCAAGTCAGTTACATAACATCTTATATCATCATGTTTGTCAAGCGAGAAAAATCAAGAGTAATTTGCCACATAAATAATTCAAACGGTTTTGAACTGGAGAGCAATTAGGTGACCAAACTGACCTCCGAGGGTTTCACGTGAGTAACGGGGATGGGAAGGGCATGACAACTGTCTGACCTGGGAAAATAACCTCTGAGCGCAGCAGTGTGGGTTGAGCAACCGAATTTCAATCGCCTGCACTGCGGCCGGAAAGACGACTGTGCTGGTGATAGATGAGCTGGAAAGCCACTACCGATAAGACTTGGTGCCCTGAATCAACCAGATGTGCCAGAATTGCACTTAAAGTTGACTTCAGCTCACCTTTGGCCAGTCATGTGGAGTGCTACTCACGTGCCGTATGAGAAAGACTCTTGACTGTGCTACCCATGTAACCTCTTCCATAGAAACAGATGAAAGGGTAAACACAAAATGGGGTCACACATTTAAGTAACATATCCTTGAGTTCTACATGGACTACCAGATTGGATTTGAACGAGATTCACAGTTGTGCCGCACTGTAGGTCTACTCGATTGTGTTATTTATTCCGCGAGTCATCAGTTCAATCAACGCCTCGCCTTCATTAGCTAACGCCATAAAAACCAACTTCTTTTCCAAGGATGTGAGTTTAACTTCCGGTGTTGTCGGTCTCATGTGTCTATTAATAAAGTTTTGATGGTAGGTGTCCTCAGTGTATACCCGCTATAAAAAAGTCATTTCCGCGTCGATGTTGTTATCCCTACAGATTTTCTATCAGGAAGTCCATTGCCTTCTGTCAAAAATTGTCTCCGCCCTCGAGAAAATAACGCTTGATTCAGTCGTAACGAGCGGAACTGGTCATAACGGTCGAGTGGTAACCTTGGTTAGTTTTTATCCGTCCGACCTTTATTCCGCTATGCTCATTAGTGACCTTAACCATTTTTTTCGGTCACTGTCCTTCTAATTAATGTTCTAACTAATGTCACAACGATACTTGATCTTGACGCGGTGTGAAAGCTTGTGCATCTCGATGACCTATTGGGCTAAACTGGATGGTACGGCCACCACACCGATAGAGTCACTCATGCCAGGCAAGCCAATAGGTAGAGGTCTGATAAACCAGTCTCCTGGTACTCCAGGTTGGGGGTTGGAAGAAGGTTGGCATCTTTTTCCGGAAAACATACCAGTTCTGGTACACTGCCATCCACCCGCTGCCTTGCGGTATAAGCTTTTGAGTCGAAGACTTTGGTTGAGAACCCTAATCGTTCTCCTGTCTATGTTTGGGCGCCCTGGCAGTATCTCAGCCTACACACAACCATGAATAGTCACAACACAAGTAATTCCATACTGCATCAACCATCTCGCAGTATAAACCGGGACGCCTTATCTGCTGCGTACAGCAGGGTGGATAGGCGAAAACATGCTACTGCTGACCCCTCCCTCACTGTCCTATCAAATTTAGCTATCAGATCCCTCCCAACCTTCATTTCTGATAGATACTCCACAGGTCCCACAACAGATGTAGCTAACTGTGGTAACATTGAGTCGGTAAGTCCCGTCTCTTGCCATTCAGCTTCAGGCCTCCCTAATCCCTCGCTTAGACCTAGAATGCGAATTAATATAGGTACCTTCAACGTTCGCATTCTAAAACAGATAGGTCAGCAGACCGCTCTTGCACGAACGTTAGACTCATTATATATTGATATCTGCTGCATCTCGGAAACTAGAATCCAGGACAGTAGTCAGTGTATGGAACTAACAGCATCCGCATTGTCTACCTGATATTGGTTATACACTTCGGGTGACTTCACAGCCGCTGTTACAGGTCAGGTTGGAGTAGGTATAGTCCTTAGCATGACGGACGCAGCCTCATTGATAGACTGGATTCCTGTTAACTGTAGATTTCGTGCTGTCCGCTTGGCAGGTTCCGTTAAGGCCAGCTCTAGACGCAAGACTTCCAGAAATCTTTTCGTTGTGTCTCTTTACGCTTCTACTGATTGTAGTGGCGTCGGCGTCAAAGGCGCATTTTACTCAGATCTGGCCTGTCTCCTTCGGTCGACACATGACTCTGATATAGTCGTTCTGGCCGGAAGTCTGAATTCTCAGGTCGGCCGCCTTGGTGAGGTCGAATCTCGTTTAGGTGGCAGGTTTAGGACAGCGTCACATCGGTCAGACAATGGTGGGCGATTGTTGCAGCTGTGCGCTGAGTATAAGCTATTTGTGGCCAGCACTAATTTTAGGCATCGTTCACGTCATTGCTATACTTGGCACCCGCCTGCTCTGAATCAGGCCTGGTCTCAGATAGACCACATAGCTGTTAGTTACAGGTGGCGTGGTTCCGTCCAAGACTGTCGTTCTTACTGGAGCACGTACTTGGACTCAGATCATGAGTTAGTACGTTGTCGTTTCGTTCTTACTTTTGTTGGACAACGACCCCATCGACACCAACGACTGGCTGTTGAGAAATTGGCTTTACCGTCGGTAAAGCATAAGTACCAAATCAGCTTAGAAAGCTGCCTTAGTGGTACTCACTCCAAAGATCCTAATAGCTGTTGGACACAAATCTCATAGGCTATTCAGGAAGCAGGTACTATAGCATGCGGCACAGGGGTACATGGGCTGAACAAACATTGGATTTCAGGGAAATCTCTGGAGTTGTTAGAAGCCAAACGGAAGATTCCTCCTGGTAGTTCACATAATTTGTCTAGAAGAGATATTCGCAAGAAGCTGAAACATAATCTAAAAGCCAATTGAGAGGCTTGGTTAGTGGAAAAATTTGGGGAAATGGAAACCGCCTTTGCTGTAGGGAACACCGGCAAACTCTTTCAGCTGATCCGTGCTGCTGGTCACAGGCAACCGTCTTTCAGTGAAGCTATCAGCGAAGCAGATGGCACACTAATTTGTAATAGGTTCAGAAGGTTAGAGCGTTGGGCGGAACACTTTGAGGGCCAATTTAACTGGCCTCCTGCTTCGATCGTGTTGCCTCCAAAACCTTATGATATAACGCCCTGGTCGGTAGATTTAAAATCACTCACTGAGACTGAGGTTCGCAATTGCATCTCGGCTCTCAATCGTAATAAGGCTGCTGGTTCAGGTGACCTAGTGCCGGTACTTTTTAAAGAAGGTGGAGAGGTGTTCGTCGAGGTCTTGATACAGCTGTTTCAACTTGTGTGGACGACGGAGACCATCCCTCCGTGCTGGGGTCACGCGATAATAGTTCCCAAATTTAAAAAGGGAGCCCGGAGCTCATGTGAAAACCATAGGGGAATTAGTTTGGCCCCAGTCATTTCTAAGGTTCTGGCCTCCATTATACTTCGTCGACTCACTGCAGTTCGGGAGTTAAACATTGGGGAAGAACAGGCAGGGTTTCGACCTGGGCAAGGATGTGCAGATCATATTTTTGCCCTTCGTCAAATTCTGGAGCAGCGTCATGTGTACCGCCGGCCAACAGTGGCCATATTCCTCGACCATCAAGGTGCGTTTGATTTGGTGGATCGATCTACACTTTTAGAGTCGCTTAAACGCAAGGGTGTACCGACCAAGTATGTGAACACACTGTCCGCGCTTTACTCCCATACTTCGGCTCAGGTTAGGGTTTACGGTGAATTATCTGACAGTATCAGCACCGTGAGCAGCGTCCGTCAAGGCTGTCCCCTTTCATCATTGTTGTTCAATTTCGTCATGGATGAAATAACGGAGGACTGTTTGTGGCACTCACAAGATGTCGGCGGGGATCTCCTACCTGGTGGAAGGCTGGCTGATCTTGATTATGCTGACGATAAGGTGTTGCTGTTTGACAACTTTCAAGCGGCACAAGCAACGTTAAACGCAGTTTCCCGTTTTGCTAAGTACTTCGGAATGCGCGTTGCAGCCTCGAAATGCAAAATGCTTCTGCAAGATTGCTGTGATTACGTAGGTTTAATGTTAGATAATGAAGTCATGGAGTTTATTGACCGGTTTGTGTATCTGGGAATTTGCATCAGTGGCGGCGGCGGAGGTGTAGGGAATAAAATAGAGGCACGTATTTGTAAGGCTAAGGCGGTGTTTACTAATCTGGGGCACTTATGGAGACAGAGAGGTATCTCTCTGAAGCTTAAGGGCTACATATATCAGACAACAATGAGAGCTATATTAGTTTACGGCAGCGAAACCTGGCCCATCAGGGTAGAAGACGTGAACCGTCTCCAGGTGTTTGACCACCGATGTTTGCATTCAATTGCTTGTATCGGGTGGCATAAGCGAATAAGCAAGGAGGAGGTTAGGAAGCGGGTGTTTGACACTGATTGTCAAACCAGTTCTTTTATTCAATCACTACATTTGCACAGACTTAGATGGTTAGGTCATGTACTAAGGATGCCAGCTAATCGCTTGCCACACCGAGCACTGTTTGCCGACGCTTCGACCGATTAGCGTAAAGTGCGAGGTGGACAGATGATGACCTGGCGTAGACAAATGAAATCATTCACGAACGGGTTGACCACTGTAGATCGGGTTCGTGTTCCGGGATGGGGCCTTCGCGACTTGCAGAATCAGTGGCTTGAGACGTTGGGTGAGATGACGACTAATCGAGCTCAGTGGCGTGAATGTTGTCGTTGTTCGGTCGAGTTGTTTGTGAAGTAAGTGCACTTAATGACGCAGGGCAGTGAAAGCCGTGAGGAAGCTGTCTTGCTGATGACGCCTTACTTTCACTTACAACTCGGTTGTTTGCTTGCAAGGTGTAGACGCCTTGATGTTGTAGGTTTGAATGTAGACGTAGCTATTTCTAGTAGTTATGTCCCCTCTCCTCTCCCTTTTTTCTTCTCTCTTCCTAAACAGGATTTGTTTCTTCTTGTTCGTGGTTGTGTAGCAATTAAGCATTAGTGTGTGCCATATAAATGGCTTATACATTTCGCCTTGCAGCATTCGTTTTGGGGTGGAACAACTTTGTTTTATGCATGCGTCTTTTGGCTTGTCTTAGGAACAAATCACGGGACAGTTGCGATATTCTCGGGATATATGTTTCCGTGTTACTTATTACAGGAAGGAGAGTGTGATTTTCGTCAAGCTCCCCACTACATCGAGAGCAAACCAACGTATCCGTTTTGAGGGCTTACGGCATTTTCATAGCTCTATGTCAAACTACGAACGACGTCAATCTTCTTTCTGAGAGGTACGTGGCTGAAAAAGTGAGTATACTAGCCGTTCCAAGTCCCCTTTTCATGAATACCCGTCTGAACCGTCTGCACGACGACTCAGTACCACACCCCTTACGGATATTCGTTCATCTTTCTCAGCCTCAAGTGTACAGTTTAGATTAGGATGTTCTGTCCTCGCCTCAGTAAGCAGGCTATCTAGATCCACAGTTTAGTCAACTACACAAACCATGTCGTCCACGTACCTCTTATACAAAATGCCATACTCAATGACCCTACGAAGCACAGTTCATTCTAGCAATGCCAGGAAGATTTCTGCCAACAGTAGGCCTAACGTTGATGCCGTCACAAGGCCATTCTCTGCCAGTATGTTTTCCCCTCAATCTGAAATTGTACATTCTGCGTGCAAGTTACTATTATCTGTTCGAGCGTGTCTTCAGGTAAACCTACATCTAAATAGTTGGAGTGAATATATCTGCAGATGTTGTCAACGGTTTCTACAAGTGGCACTTTCATAAGCAGAAAACATACATCCAGAGAAATCACATTCTGGATTTCCACACCCAGTGGCTGAATGTGCTTTACGAAAACAAACGTATTTCCTAGCAGATGCATTTGAACGTCCCTCTGCAAGTTTTCTAGTATCTTTGTTAGCCACCGTACCACTAAATGATATGGAGAATTGCGCATATGAAGAATAGGGCGTAATAACTATCCTCCTTTCCGAACTTTGGATAAACAATACTCTCTCTTTGTAACTGTTGTGAATGACCGAATCGGAGGTGCGAGTATTCTAACACTCGGTGGAATACCTCAATGCGCCGACAAGGCACATCGAAAAGCCCATAGCAGTCGGATCGCCCACAAGACGGACGACCGGACAAGCCATTTCCCAACGAAATCAGACGAAGGAACGAGGAATGACAGGCGAAAAACCCTCGACAGAAGGAGTCGATCACATGTACGAACTGGGCGGAAGTGAATACGGTGTGTTAGCGGAAACCGGTGGTGTGTTATGGACCGTAAATCCGATTCATAAGCACAAGCGCGTGCGTGGTGTGGCAACCAGTGAGTTGGACAATAAAGATTGTGCTTTATTGGACGCGGTTCTCGCTGGCCAAAATCATTCAAATGTCAGGAAGTCAATGGAAACCCCGCTGCTTCACGTTTCTTACAGTTTTAACAACGCTCATCTCGATCGTATCGGTTCTATCTTTTCGGTTTAACACACTGCTAAATCTAGATAAACCGTTCAAAACACTTGTCATTTTTTACTAATAATTTGATTTATCCATCGGAGCAATTCGTGCATCCTTATCTGCTTTCGATAACAACGTATTATCGTCTGTTCTCAAATCCTGCAGTTCTTCGTTAAGCCGTTTCGTCAGAATACATGTATCTGGAAGGTTCCGCACTGAGTTCTGATGATGGAACCAGTGATTCGACCTGACTGTATAAATTCTCAAACTGGACCTCTAAATCAAGTTGCTTCGTCTTATTTTTGGGACAATAAAGCTTAGAGTCGAGCGATAAAACTTCTAGCAACGGTTTCAATAGGTTCAACTTGGTCTAGTTGTGGACATACTTTTCCGGGTTGCTCGAAAACTATGATTCCGTACTTGTAGAATTCAAGCTGCCTTTCACGGTGTTTGGCTTTAAACCAGCTTACTTCATGACAATATACTCGTCGAATTAAACACGCTGTTCAGTCGTGAGTGATTCTGTTGTCGTAGCTGTGAATGGCCCGATGGTGAATAACCGAAAACCGAACGTTCACCAAACCATCTTTACGGTCTACCGTTTCTAGATATCGTTACCGGCCACAGGTTTGATGGCTCATTTAAAAGGTCTGTTTATCGAAAGCCATCTTGGACCAGCCAGTACATTTATTGTACAAGATTCACACCGATGTAGAACAAGTGAGCATTGATGAAAACACTGTTCACCCGCGCCAGATGTCCTTGTCCATTAGAATGTTTAGCCAACGGACTTTGGTCACATCGATGCTGCAAGATATTGGATGTCAACTGAGATTTGTCAAGATAACCAGCAGTGTACATAGCAGTAGGCGAAGTTTCCACAAATTGGAAAACGAAAATCTACGTTGGACTAACATTCAATGGTGATGATTCCTAGCTTCGAATCGCAAATCGTCTCATCTCATCAAGTAAACCAGCCTATAATAAGGCTAGAATTGTAGTTCCCGACCAGACTCATAAGCAGTCGCAACCTTCAATAAAGAGGGATGAAACTTTGTTGAGGTTAGCTCACACTGTATCTGTCAGTTTGTGTGGGTAACCGCGGCGAAAGTTACATCCGTTACAATCGATAGTTAATTAAATCCTGAAATGAGGACATATTTGCCGAAATAGGTTCAGAATGTAAATAGGCGGTCCACTTCCTTCGTCCTGAGCTCTTACAAACTTTCAAATTCGTCTGTTGCAGGACACTCAATGAACACAATTCTTCCGAATAGACTGTAATCGGTATTCATAATCATAAAACGTCACAGTGATTTACGTTTCGCTGAGGCGGTCGCGAATGGTCGTCTGAAGATTACGTTATACGCGTATAAAAACGTTCATATGTTAGCCTCAAACTTCTGTAGACCTTATAATTTTGCGTTGTATCTTCCACCACATTTTGCTCTCATTTCTTTATCCACACCTCAATAGTCTTACGTATTTCTGTATTCTCGGTTCTTGTTGTTTGGTAATAAATATTCAATAAGAAATTCTAACACCCACCACTCGCTGTCAGTGTGTTCTCAATGTCATGTTAAATTTTATCAGTTGAACCAAGTGTTTCAAATAGTCAACCAATCAACCACCGTGTGTGAGCTGATTTGACCGCATAGACGTTAAGGTCCAAGGGTAAATCTATGTTGATTTTCCTATTAACACAATTGACGCCTTCGAAATACATTCATATCCATAAAGGAAGATTTTCGCACCAGGCTAAATGGGGACAGATGCTGGGTAAATCCGGATTTTGCGGAAGCCTAAATCTAAGTAGACGTTGTAGAATGCTAAGTAATTTTCTGCTACCAATCCACACATGGAACCCCTAAAATACAAAATTTGTTTTTTAAATAAGAAACGATGTCTGCAATACTCCAGTGCGTAACGGACACAGGACTGAGGGACGTTCAAGATACTGCAACCTATCCCAAGAGTAACCTCATTACAGGTGGTGGTTCAGGGGAGACGGTATGAAGGCTCACTGGGATTTCTTACTGAATCGCGAAGTAAGAGTTTTACGCCCAAGAATATAAATTTAATTGTCCAGTGGACACTGTCAGACACATCGGACTGACCCTCGACTGAATACAGAAAGAAACGAATGAATGCCTCTTTCGCCAGCCGTCTTTACAAAACATTCGCCTACCAGGTTGGTAGGTTACCATGGCGCATTTCTTCCGACGCTCCACCATGACACAGTATTTTTGGATTATCAACCTTCAAAAGCTGCTAAACGAGAATAATCTTCTGAATATCAACATGCCCCCAAATCAGGTTTAAGTAATGATCATCCGAAATCTATTACTGACTTGTGCGACCTATCGTGGTGGTCCCTTACGTCAATTCCAGTTATGGATCTGTCATAGTTGGATGAATGGGTGCAGTTCCAATCGCACTTTTGCAGCTGTCGCGAACTGGACAGTATGTTACAGGAGCCAGAGCTTAGTGATATCTGCTAACTTAACTTTAAGGCCTATCTCTCACTCGATGCTCGCTTGTGCTTCATCATGAACATGGTGACCAACATTATCGACCAGTTTTTCTGATTGAACAATTTAGGCCACCCGGGTGCAAAACTAATTTGAGGTCACATGAGGTGCTCAGTGACAGTAAATCAGTCGGTTTGAAACATGTACTAGCTAGATTGTGTAGTAAACTAACCCTCAATAAAGATATAAGCACGAATAGCTAACTCATAGTAAAGTCACTGAGTAGTCCGACACAAGAAGTTTCGTGGTTATTTTATTTACTGTAACTTTAATCTATGCTACACACCGTCTAAGTTCGCTTTCGCCAAACTCAAGAAGTTTAATCATAACAGTATTCCCTGAGGCAGTTGATTCGTGCTCATTGTCAGAAGCATGAACAGGCAAGTCAAAGCCTAGTTATTGAGTAGTCCAATACAGACAATTTCACAGCACTTTCCTTTACTATATCGTTTCCACTGCTGACAAATGAAATCTGACCAAATAGCACAACCAGAAAGAAGTGTGCGGTCGGCCACGTTCAACACAAACACCAAAGAGAGGAGGTGCCCAAATGAGACGTTTCTTGTTAGCTCAATTATATTTAAACAAAACTTTTGTGCAACTGTATTGATCCAACTGATGCAGATTGTGAATAAAAATAAATTTAAAATATTTGAAGTTATGTGTAGTAACTGGCAGTTAGTACTGTTTAATTTGCAATCGAGCAACAACTGACATGAGAAACGATAAACATCAGCGCCTATAACAATAACGGCAGTGCTAGTTAGATCTGATCTTCATGACACTGTGACTTCTAATGCCGAAGTTCGCATACTATCTTGCGTTCGAGCCCTGCAGATCGGATTACCAGCTCAACCAGGGAGGTTAATAACGGTCTCAATAACATACACCTATTTCTTATCAACTCCACAGATCCATTATCAATACCCTGTGGTGTCACCATATACGTCTGCAAAACAACTAAGCTTACACCTCACAAGATTTTTCAAGTTATCAACGCTCTATGACAGTAAGTCCAGGGGATCTTATTTTCACTTGCCTTCTACTACTGAAGAACTGTATCAAAGATATGTTTGGCCCACGGTGGGAATGGTGTGATCAATCCTTCTGAGACGGCGTGTTCCCCAGGGCCCGGAAGATATACATAGTGTCACATTTTTTAAAGGATAAAGTTGAAACGAACGCGCTACTTGCAGGTGAATCGCATTAATGTCGGTTATTCCAGTGGTTAGGAACAATTATACAGGTGTTTATTTCGATTTGTACCCGTTCCTCAGAATCAACGTAAATTTTGAAAGAGATTTTTGAACGCTATCAGGTTGCTTACGGTTCAGGGAGAATTAATGTGGGCGGTCAACAATGACTTTCCAGACTTTTTCACAAGCTTCAGACTGAGTGGATCACTTAAAACTCTACATAAATGTCCACAGGCATGATACAGTTTATACCCACATTCTCATGGCCCGTCGATTACTGCTGGTAGCAGGGCCAAATATACATGTTCTGTCTGGTACTGTGCGACTAACTGCATTTAACTGGGCCCTATCCTAAAAACTGTACTTAACTTCACTCGCTCTTGAGTCCCCACAGTTCATGAATTCATTTCCGCGTTCTATATATGCCAATCATGTTAAAATTCAATGCGCAGCTGACAGTGTGACAGACTGTGCAGTAGTTTGAAAGTTATGTATCACTGATCTATTGGCATCTAACTCCCGTTTACTAAGACAGTGTGTAAATTGATGCCTGTCCATCAGTCTAGTTAAACTAACTCCTTTTTAGAGATGAACTTCTTGAACGGGACGTAGAAGTAACTGTTTATAATAATGTTAGTCTGTCTACAAACTGTGCAGTGATCTTGAAAAAAAAACACCACAAATGAGTTGTTTTTCGCGGGTATTGTTTTCAGTCATGTTCAACTCATCCTGCCTTCATTACTTTATATAGGATACTGTACGTATTAAGAAGGCATAACAAGTGTGTATAGAAGCTGATTAAATAAAACCTCAGCTCACGTCTGTTTTAGATATGCTGTGTAAACTGTAACTGTTGTAAACACATTATCGACAAGCCAACAAAGATTCTTCGTCAATCTTGTAACTTGTTACGAAATACACACTCGCTTAGTCCAAACAGCAAGCTCATTAGAAACTTGCCGAGGCTGTAGCCTTACAGGCTGTCTTGCAAAAGGGAACTATTTACGATGTCCGTTGTCGTTCAACTTGGGGAAACCCGTAATATGGTGGAGTTTGTCGTAATGGCATCAGTACTACAATCATATTAACATAGGCTTGACGCACACATTCACAGTACAAAACCTAGTCATTGGTTGTCCAGTCAACAGAGTAAGTTCGGTGCAGTCAGGATATACTCGGCCTCTCAACCTATCTCAGTTTTATGTATTGAGACATACACTTTTAGTTACTCACGTGATGCCTGCTAAATTCAGCTTGGAATATCTCCATTGAGGTCAATAGTTTGCCTAAAGATCGTAATGCTTTCAGTGCACATATCTGAAACCTACCTTAACAAGTTCAGTAACCCATACATCCTCGTGTACTGACGCTTAGTCATAGGCGCTAATAATAGCCCTGTTTGACAAATAGGTTCTAGTAGGAGACCACATGGACTTGTGCTCAATACTTTCGAGGTGTGTGGCGTAGTCAGATGTTTCTCTAGTTCATGAATATAGACAACATGGCATAATGCATTGTGGAAGATTCAACGGGAGAAATGTCGATCCGATTTGATCAATCTCCATGGTCATGTTAAAAAATGATTAAGTGGTCTATACGTGCCTCTGAGAAGATGAAACAGGTCGGCTGGCATTACTGAACCATACTGTCAACGATGTTACTCAGCTTGTTGGGCGCAGTTAACGCCAGCATAGGGTTCTGAGCTTACTGCGAAATGTTAAAATTCAGTGGTACCACATCAGCCGACATCTAGAAACAGACACATTGAGTACAATGAGTAGTGGATTGCCAAACTGGAGGTGCGAATATTTCAACTCTCGGCGAAATACCTCAACGCGTGGGGGGGCACGTCCAGAAGCTCACAGCGATCGGATTACGGACAACACGGACGAGCAGTCGCTCAACTAGGTCGGACGAGGAATGGCAGACGGGAAACCCCCGGCAGAAAGCGTCGACCACACATACGAACCAGGCAGAAGTGCACACGACGTGTGAGCGGAAACCGTTGGTGTATTGTGGACCGGAATTCTGGCTCACAAACTCGAACGCGTGTGTCAGGTGGCAACCAGTGATCTGGACAATAAAGATGGTGCATTATTGGACGCCTTTTCGCCACAATTGGACTAAAAAATATTTCACATTGACCCTATCTGTCTTGGTCGATCGATCAATCGGAGACACGCTGACAGCTGTTCTTCGCGCGTATTCAGTCGATATTACCCATCATCATAGCCTCTCTCTACATAGTCAGCACCTGGATAGTGTTACATAATGACACTCTTAATAAGTTAAATCCAGGTAAGCCTCTCCCCTAAAGTGCGCCCTCCACTGAAACGTGAATGGCGACACTGCCAATCTAGTCCTAAATGACAGCTATTTTCTTTGTACTGTTTTCTCTGCAGGTGTTTACTTCCCAACAGTGAGCCGAGTGGTTGTCTGCCTAAACATGTATACTTAGGTAGCGAATCCATCGGGCAACATACGTCTGTTGCATTAGAGTCGCAACTTTCATTGACGTCATGGTTACATTTGGCCAACTGTTATCATTTCACTACAAGGTTATGGGCGTAGATCGCGACAGTTGGAGTGCCAGACTGTCAAACGTTTTGGCATCTCACTTATCGCACTGTACTATTCAGTTGAGAAATTATGTTGAATTACTTACTTGAAGTTTGCTTATCTGTCCAATTCCGATTGAACTCAATCATTGATAATGTTTTCAATTTGTTTAAGCACATTTTGAGTGTGCCCGTTAGCTTAGTCAGAAGATCCTTGTGTTTCTCGATTCGAAAGCATTGTTATTTCTCTATGGCTTGTTAGAATGAGTTTGGACCATTATATGGCCAATGATTTTAAAGGTGCTTAAACGATACATGTTACGCTCACATGATCAGGTCAATGTTCACGCTCACGGCAACAGTCTGAATTTGTTCAACAATTGGTGCTTGTTAACAATTCTAGGATCAATCACTGTTGGTACACACTTTTCTGAGAAGGTAGATTTTATTAGATCGATTCTACTAACGAAACAGCTGGCGCAACATCTCCAGTTTAACAATAGGCGATCATGTTCAGGTAAGTGATATGCATATGATGAGCACATTAAAACTTACCAAAATGCAACCATACTGAAGATAGATCACGGTAACTTCTAGATCTCACCTCAACTATGGTAGATCCCGTCCGAAATAATCGGTAGAGGTAGTGATCACAGACAGGCTGATAACAAAGAGAGTATACACATAGGTAAATCAAATTTGCCATTATACGAGTCAACAAAACCAGTGAGGGATTCACGAAACAACAAGGTATCGTCCGGTCTGGACAGATGTTTGTCACAGTTAATCAGTAAAACAAAAACGAATATGTTTGATGAAGTGAAGGCGTTAGACATTAGAAAGACACGGCGAATAAATCTTGTATGTATTTTGTAGAAAACTGAACAACTGGCAAACGGCAAAATACAATAGCAGTAGTCATCAAACAAATTCAACTCAGCTAAAATTAGTCATAATGACGTTTCTCGTCATTGTGTCACAGACATATAACCATCAGTATCGATTTATACATTGATTTTGCATGTTCATGTATGCCCTGTTGAAGTTTGAATCTCACCTTGAAGAGCTGAATTTTTGCATACTTGCTCCATAAAAAGTATATCAACTCTTAATTGAATGATATTACAAGCACACAAGAATCGTGCACTCATATGTAATCATCCATTCATATGAGCATAAATGTGGACGGTGTATGACTTGCGTAAGAAACCACAGACGTGTTTGCACATGTACGACCGTACGTACTTTATATATGGTTACTTAAAAAAAAACTGGTACACTGGATCGACGTTCTGATTCCAATATTCACACTGGAACCAGACAGATCACATGAGATCTAAGTGCAGAACAGTGGCAGTTGTTTGCGTAGTTGTGTTTGAAAAGGCAAGCTAGCAAGCTCTTGTGTGCAGATCAGTGAGCTTTCGATTTACCCATGAATATTTTTTTGTTTCTGTAGTCCACTTCAGTCGATACTGATAAATGGAAGTTTTTTCCATATATCTACCTGTAGACTCAGTGTCTGATGAATTTCAACTTCTGTTCACAAACCGCTCATTGTATACATCTTAACATACCGAACTAATCAAGACGTTGAACGCTGCGCACATCTGTTGCCATCTCTTGCCTATGTACTCACGACGACGTTCATCGCCATCACTGTGGTCATCCAGTCTTCTTCATTTAGGAAGCAAGCGTGTGTCAAAACGAAGCATGTACACAATCGCCTTCACTGGTAAATTTTTTGAATGAAAAATTCAAAGCTACCTGCCATGCAGTTCAGAATATAAACCAGACAAACATAGCAATTATGCAATTAAGCATTGAAAACCATATCATAATATTTTTTTACATTCACTATCATGTTGTATACCGTAAGGTACATATTCAAAAGGGAACATATGTGGTTGGAAGTAATCGAGATTTTCGTCCAAAACCTAGATAGCTTTATTATAAAACACTTTGGGAGCAACAAAATTCAGTAAACATCCACCGGTGTTCAAAATCTCTCTCCATTTTCTTGTTCTAGTAAGACACCTGCCGATGCTCGCCGTTATCAGAATAACACTTAGCAGTAGTTTCATGTTGGGGATTGACATTCTGCTGTTGCGAATTGGCTGGTTTTCTTCCGAATCTTGTGAATTCAGTATTCTGTCAGGTACGGATAGTTTACAACGAACACTATTCTCCCTAGCTTTTTGTGTATGGGAGAATGATCAGCTTCAAAGAGATCTATAGGTGCATCCAATCACTGGATCCTGAAATTTGTTCCTCTTCCATCTAGTTCATGCTTACTTTCGAATACTGAATCTAACGACAATGTCGGCAGCACTACAATCGGTCTGAGCTTTATGGATTTGTACTAGTAACAGACTGATGTCTCATCGGGCAATATTTACATCTATATTACCTCATGGACAGTTGAGATAACATGAAGAAAACGATGGGAAATATCGGAACGGGGGGTGAAACAATGACATCAACAATCTCACAAGCGAGTGGTATGCTACAAGTGTTCGCCAAAAACAAATTGTCACGTTCACCTTCATCCTGATGTTTGTCGAACTTTTGGTGTGCGCGGCAACCTAAGTAGACAACGAGATTGTAGAGTGTTTCTCATTTTTGCTAACTAACGATGTTTCACTTTGCTTCATTGTTGCACGTTAAAATTGATTTCACTGATCTTGCAATATAAGACAAAATGTATGTACATCGACCTGCTCTTCTCTTTGTTTGTGCAGTCGTTTGACGATACTACACGGAACTTTCACTCAATTTGTTGGTTCTTTCGTACTATACACGTCGTCACAGACACGATCACACTTTAACATCCCGCGGTAAATACGCCATATCCTGGCGTCTGGGATACTGACAATCTGAAATATTGTGGTAGTCATTCCGAATAAAGGTGAACACCCTCTGTGGGTCAGATTACTCGATTATCGTAACTTGCTTGAATTTTGTAAATTTTCTGTCGCGTTCGTTCATTTCATTGTCAATGATAGCCTAGTGAGTCACGCCTGCATTTATTCTGATTAGTCAGCAACTGAGCTGCATTTTCCGTGAAGGTTGCACTTTATCCGAGGCCGTATCCGTTCCGCCACCCGCCACTGCCAGTGATCAGAAACATAACTCGCTAAAGTGCAGTTGCAAGAAGTCAGGAGACGTCAACGCAATGCACATGGCCACAGTAGGAAAAGCTCTGGTTGACACACACACGGCTTTATCTGACATGAGGTCAGAATTGAACTCACTGAACGAGTATATCGCTCTCACCCTTCCAGGTGTGGCGGTTGCTCGCAAGGCAGTGGCTCTATCCACAGCACAGATTGAGGAAGCTGCAACAAATCTGAGGGACAGAGCACTCTGGGAGAGGAGGCTCGTTTTGTGGGGACGATTTCCGACCACACCCTCTCCAGGTGAACAAGCAAGAACGGTATTAAACATCGCATTCCATCTAGAATTGACAAGCTCAGT
>LUCH01000794.1:148113-179019 GCA_013368495.1 Paragonimus heterotremus
GTATTCATCATCAGGCTAATTACATAACAATTTATATGAAACAGAGTTGTCAGGGCGAAACAAACAGAAGCATGTAGCTAATTTGGATGAGGTCAGACACGTCATCAGCACACACGGAAACAACGTTTTAGTCCGATTATGTCAACATTATGACGCCACTGGAATCATGACGGTTCGATCGGTCGTGGTGTGGATGGGTGACCATGGCCACTTCGACGCCTGAAGAAAGCGCTTTTGTGCGCACAAGGGTGGATTTATTAGTCGAATTCCAATCGCTTCAGCTGTGGCTAAAATTCGGCATCTGACAGCTTTTGAGCGACTGGCGTTGACTCGGTAAGTCGAACGAAAACAGCAGTCCAGGTTGACGGTATAGTGTGTATCAACTAGGTGTGAAACAATTGCGCTCGCAATTGTCTTAATGACTCCGCTGATGATCCAGATTGGATGATGCTCACGGATACCTTCAGATAAACGCCTGATCGTGCAACCCACGTAACTCGTTCCACAGGAACAAGTAAACGAGTATACACAAAAAGAAGCCGCAGAAACGGGCATTTAATCCTTTAGTCGTAAACACAAAGCTGGAGTAGAGTTGAAACAGACGCGTGATTTTGCAGCGTAGAATGTTCTATTGATGATAGTGTCCAGTATCTTAGTGACTGTTTCGTCAAGCGTATTCCCTTTGAATATGCAAAAAAAACTGTTTCTTACTTCTCTGTTCAAGTTTATGTCAGGAAAAGGTTGCTTTGCTTATCACGTGAAGTAACTATGTGACTAATCGTTTCTGATTTTGACAGCTTGACAACCTCAGTGATAAAAAATGTTACGCAGTTGGCCCGATGACGAATAACCGAAAACGGACTGTTCTCCAGAACACCTTTTTACCTCTATTGACTATTGCTTTGAATAAAGTGAATGTGTATCATACACCTGTTCAGGAAATCATGACCACCCAAGTCACTGACTAAAAAGCAATCCTAGCTAGAAACGTGCAGCGGCCAATAACAGGTCCACGCTTTCAAGTCTTTCTGATTGACCAGGTTTTATCTGTTTTTCTTCGATAATTCCTTTCTTCTAAGTTATTCTGTATCACTGCTGATTTAAGTGACGTTTTGAATGGCAATATCTACTAATCAAGCTGATGATTGTTGGGTGAGAATTCTTCTAAGAATGATGGTGGAAGTACCGTAAACTACACGAGAAACTGACCCAGTTTGAATAGTCCTCCTGAACAAAAAAGTGAACAAATCGATAGATATACCAATTTACCTTACATTGTATCCTCTCAAACAGGTGAGAGTCTTCCACATGGAATGTGTTAACGACGTAACAACGGATTGAACACCAAACAACGGTCTTTTAGCTAAAAATGACTTCAACTAAATGACTTAGCGTACCTTTTTTGTCGAAAATTCACTGTTAGGAAACAAGCTTCGAAATTCTGGAAAGATTTTTATTACATCTGGTTTTAGGGGGGTGATAACTAGATTGTCATCTAGTATGAATACTCAGCGTCAAAAGCTTAATCAATTTGCATCATTCCGTACTAGGAGAAGTTAAACTGAAGCTGACTAGTTGTGATACAGCAACATAATCTATCAAGGTCATGACCCAGCCACTAGCTTACCTTTATCAGATACAATTTTAGACAATTGCTCTCAGGTTTCAAACCTTTTAGGTTGGAGTCAAAGGCCGTTTCAGAATCTGTATCGACCGTTTAACAATGTTGGTCTTCGATTACGGTTTCAAAAACTTTGGAGAGGGAAGACAGTAGAGTAGTTGGCTTGTAATTGGCAGACTATTTTTAACCACCCTTCTTAAAAATGAATAGTGTGCGGGTCTTCTATTCTTTCAAAAACCTGTCCCGGTCTAGGAAACAATTTATTTTACGATTGAGATAACGGTAATACTAGATTTCATGTGAACTATTTCAAGATTTCCGGGGAAGATTATCTCGAAACCAAGCGACTTGTTATCAAGAAGTTTACCTGGACGTAACGTTGTAACATAATACATGATATGATAATTAAGTTATCAGAAGTGTGGCTATTAACGGTGGTTTTTATAATCCCCTGATTACTAGCAGACCCACTAGCCTATTGATTTCCAAAAGTATGAAAACCTTCTCATATTAGGTGGTGGTAGTTGTATCACCATCACACAGTTACAGGATTGTGGGGCTGCATTTAGCCACGTAGCCGCACAGCTTTTTGAGTTTATGTTAAAATTGTTTACCAACATCAGCTGGTCCTGTGTTTACCTTTCCACACTGTTGTGCCTGCAGAACTTAGATGGCAGAAACAATCGACCTATGGATACATAGTCATTTCCAGCTGATATGACTTCCCTTAGAAGTAGACAGCATTTTGTGCAACGTCTAATTGCGTTTCGCAGTCTGTATGGTTTCGATTTTTTTTACGGAGATACAATTATTGACAACATCAGCTAGTGTAACCTCAACGAACTACCACCGATCGTCTACTGACAGTTTGATCACAGCTTCTGGTCAGAATATACATCACATAGTTCATACATCAGGTCTTTCCAGCTGATTTTTCTGATAGTTCCTCAGTATAAATGGAACAAACTACACCACGGCAATTAGGTTGAAAATGGTCACAGTGAGTGTTAGTGAGGGATTCACCGATCATAAATGGTACATTACTCAATAAACAGTTTCTAGGAGATCCTTCAGCGTGTGCAGTCTCATGTTTCTTGTTCAACTGGCATCTGTAACTGTATCACAAAGAAGGGATAATGAATGGTCCGACTGAATTCGAACAGTAGTAGAATCAAAGCCAACCACGAAAAAAGTGAAATCACCCTTGAGTAAATTCAGGGCAAATCGTGTTTACCGCGGTTGAGGACTAATAATTTGCAATCATTCGTCTAGAGTAAAAACGTTTCCAGAAATTAAAGTTATACCAGTTCCTCATGGATAGATTCCCGGCGGCTTTCCATCAGTCATCTATCCTCCATAACACCTATGAGGTCCACAAGACCCCACATAATTACGGCTCGCCAGTCGGTGTTCACCAAAGGTGGCACATTGACACCGGATAAGTTGAAGCTAGGTCGCACCGAGTTCGATCATCTGCCGGAAGTTGACATCATCCGGTCGTCAAGAAACTTCCTGACCTCATCACTTCAGACAGTGCTCAAGAACGGCAGGAGACCGTGGAGGTCAACACTCACTTTCTGAATGGGATTCAGAAAATTGAGTAACAACACACGTCATCAGAAAGTGTGCTGCTCGGCAGACCTAGGCCTTGATCTGTTGAAGCAGTCAGGACTAGACTGGATCACCTGGTACAACACAAGGAAAATTAAAGCCTAAGTATTTTGAAGGTCAACGAACGAGGGAAGTAATAACGCTGTAGGTTGCATCTATCAGACGGAATGAAGCCACGAAATATGCGGTTTTGAATGGACCGGTGATTTTGGGTTGGCAGGTTATCATCAAAACGAACCACTTACGACGGGTCACCGACCCAAGAATCCAAGCGTTTAACCGCTCACGTCTGGTGCGAAGAACGGAGCGCTGACAGTTTGCTTCCCTGTCATTACCTCTACCCTTGTAAATAGACGCGCATCTAAAACGTGTTTGGCTAATTAGGACGTCCGTAACACATCATTCAGGGGAATATTACTGAAAATTTAAGATGGTTTTTCTCCGAAGAGGATTCTTCAATACTTGTGATTGATTATTCTGTACGGATGTCGGCGCCTACCAAACAGTTGCATCTGAATGTAGAACACGAAGGCAGAAAAGAATGAAAAGGGTGTGTTGAATCTGTCCGATGTGGGTTTTCAATTAACTCGTGTTCCATCTAAAGGTGTAAACAGAACACAGAATAGAAGTGATGTTTTCCTGTAAATAGTTTACATCCACTTCATTCTTGTGCCCTGAGGTTGTTTTAAATGAGGTTAGCAGTAGGCTTTGATAACAATGATTGCTTGGTAATTCGAGCCAAGTTAACGAATGTGACACCTGAGGTGACGTCAGATGGAACTGGAACTCGGACACGATTGCTGTCAAATCTCGTCTTTTGTTAGGTTTGCTGGACTTTTATTACCTCACTGTTAGCTGACAAACAACCACCATAAGGTTATTCGGCACTTCTCTTGTGGTTGTTGATAATCTTGCTTACGTACAACACGTCCACTTTCGCCGTATCTATGCCTTTTGTGGAGGCAATACCAGAAGTGCTGACGTTGCTCGCAGTGCCAGCAACCTACACATGTCTTGTGTGATTGCCCTACACATGGTCTATCGGCCTATCGTCTAAAGTGTGCAAGGTAACCGCACAGTTGTCAACAGGGGTCATACTGGTCGGTGACATTTCCATCATGATACCCATTTTTAAGATTGACTGAACATCGTGTAGCGCATCGCACCTGCTAATGGACTTCTCACCCTACTTAAAGCACACGTCATATTCATGATCAATAACACTGATAACATTCGACATGGTTTCTACCTATTACTTTGATTTGCTTGATACAAACTACGTGCAATCGGGATTGTTCTTCTCGCTGATACTGTTCTTGCTGTTCCACACTCGTACAGTCTTAGATGAATGAACCGTTCGTGAACCAATATCCCGTATGGCAGTGGTATTCTGACGTGCAATCATAAGAGACATCAATCACTGTCTTACAATTTATGAATGCTACAGAAATTGAGCCATGTTTCCGCGTTATTTGTACAGTTAAAGCATGTGGATGAAATAATCCTTAAGTTCATTATTTGATGCAAAATTCCCAAGCAATATTGCATTCAGTCTGCATTAGCTACCGGTGAGTCAGTTGGTTCTGGGTAACTGAACGTGTTAGTTAAAAGAATGTTTTTTGCTTACACTTCGAACTGAATGATGAATAAAGAACATCTAACTGTTACAGATACAACATTGTTTTCAACACGAGAATGCAGAAGTTGAGTGGGGAGAAAGAGTGCATCCCAACCGGAGGATCAGATATACAGGAGTGCTATTTGAAATTAATGGGTATAGACTACGAATCCACACCACAATATCAGCCGATTTGCAAGTCGCACTGCGAACATGATGATCCTGTCAGAAACGATACTCAGTGTATTTGCTAGCTGTCACATTTGCGCTCAGATGATGATTTGTGTTGAAATGATTATGTTAGCAGCAGTGCCTGTTGATGAAAATCTACTCACTTATGCAAGTGAATAGTGCCTGACTTGGTTGTATCCAATTGGCCGTAACACTACGAGTTCACAATATCTATGGAAGACGCAGTCGTGCACAGCGTTGCGGGCTATCCATCTTTTGCGCAACGCCAAATTCACGGCCGTTGATAAGAGAACCTCGGATGACAATTTTGACGTTCATATAGATTGCAAATTACCCACAATTGATCGTAGCTGTCGCATCCCCATGGACTTTTCAGTCGGCCCCTTTCCAAAAGAAGCACTAGACTCGAGTTTCGCTTTCATTAGAGCTCATCAGTAGTGGATGTCCTCGCCACTGCTGGGACTTGAACCACGACCACGCTGTTCATGAGGCAACTATGTTTACCACTGCGCCATTGACCTCACAATAGGCACGACCGAATTATCATATGTGAACGCTCAACCACTTTTTCTATATGAAAATCCTGATCTTCTACTACGCACCAGTGATTGTGACGTTGGCATGGGCATTCTGTTTGGGTATCACATTTACGGCTTATGGTGGACATGTGACATCCTTGTTATTACGTGCCTGAGTTGATTACAGTCGGCGGCTTGGTTTCGCATATATACAGTCTAGATTTACGCACATGTATTTCGATGGCACATGGTTAAGCGAGATAGGATTGAGGAAATCGGTGGTATATGGAAATGAGTTGTTCTCGGATTTCCTTCTGAACCGATCGAAATAATAACAGGCTTCTCATTAATTTGTATTTGGAGATTTATCTCTGTCCATCCGTTTTAATATATAGTAAATATATGAGTAATTGTTTCGGAGTTAATCCCATTGTCATTTTGACAATACCTTGTTGGGTTTTCAGACGAAATATGTGAGATTTAGGGACGGCAGCGACGTGGCATGGTTACGAATACTCAGTGTGGATTATGAACGAAAAGTTTTGCTAGATCATAGCTGATGATGGGGTGGTCACCATGAAGTGAATTCGAATTTGACTTTCTGTTTTGTTGAAGTTATATGTAACAGAAGAAATGTATTCCGTAAGTGAAACTTAAGCCACATGGTTGAGCTGGAAATCAGGACAATCCCAAACATTATTTGATTGCGAACACATCGATCATCTTTGAGCAGTAGTAAGTATGCCGCATCAGTATCTAAAAGAAAATACAAAAATACGTTTTGAGAAGGTGAGTTTTAGAAGTTAGAATATGCTACATTTTGCTCACTTCTCATCAGTTACTGCACCTGGAGTGATAGGTATCAGTTATATTGAACAAACTTGAGAACAAAATGCTCATACTGTGCGTCTGTTAGTGGCACACTGATGAAGTTCTAGATACAGTAATGTGTTGGTGTCATTGCCTTTTAGCTGATGACTGGCTGGTCAGAAGCATATACCCTGCAACCACCTGGTCAGATCAGTGCTTTTATTGTAAGCACTACCTTTATATGACCTACAAATGCGGACATGTACCCACTGTTAGAATTAATGGACTTTTAGCACCTGATATGTTGTTAGAACAAGAATAAAAATTGTTACATACAACACTGTTATACAACGTTTGCCCCTCATACTTTGTTCACACGTATGATTTGATACGTGTTATCATAACCGTATCCCCGTAATCTTCCGAGGGGATTACATTTTCGATATGATCAGGCGCAGACTACATCAACCGTCAAGTGGACGTACAGCACTGCAAAACTCATGTTTATTGTAGACACGCTAGCGATACCGGCATCATCAATGAACACAACCGTAATCTACTGTTTCATTTGTAGGCTAACCGTACGTCAAAGAAACTGTTAACATGTATCAATGAACACATCCTCAGAAGTTTGGCTGATTCTCCCGATTTACCTTGGTAACCACCGTTTTTTTCTTTGCCACACCAACTTTTACTTCTAATTTTATCCTGAAAATGAATAAAATTGAGAGTTGAGCTTGGTCCTCACCTTTCTAATTTCCAGTAGCGAAATTACTCTGACCACAACCTTTCACAAGAAAACCTTTTATCCGCATTTCTTACGAGCTCCACATCCGTGCGAACACTGATAGGAATGATATCAACATGCCGCTGTATCCAGAACGTCACTGATACGCTACCAACACACCTACTCTCTTCGACTGTTGTAGCCATACCTGTCCATTATAAATAAGTTGTGTCATTTTCGCCGTAGAAACTGAGACTAACCGAACTAAATGTCTCTATACAAGGTATTATCGCATTCTATTATTGTTTATTTTGAAGAACAATAATCAACATCAACCAAATACCATACTGCATCGGCCGTCGCGCTGGATAAACCGGGTTGCCCTATCTGCTGCACATGGCAGAGTGGATAGGCGAAAATATGCTATTGCCAATCCCTCACCCTCATACTGTCCCCCTCAATATTAATCCCCGCGCAGATAATGTTCACTCAGGTTTCAGTAGCCCGAAGACCAAACTGAAACTGACCCGAGGACGCAAGATGCTCTCTGTTGGAGAATGGAATGTTCGCACGCCCCTGGATCGATGCAGCTCTAAAGGACTGCCAGAACGGCGCACTGCACTGGTCGCGATGGGACTGCGTCGCTATGGGATCGAGGTAGCAGCCTTGAGCGAGACGAGGCTTGCGGACCAAGGTAAAAACAGTATACACATCAAGGGAAGAACAAACGGTGACACCAAAACTAAGCAACAGATCTGTAAAAAGGTGAATGTGAAAACAGGCTGTCTGTCAAATATGTGACGCTGCACAATTGATAACACTGAACAGTTGACAAGTCGTCTTACAAGAATAGCAAGCGTTAATAGTTCAGTCATCAAATGAAAAGTTACCTGTGTCGTACGTAACATACGGGTTTTAGAATAGGAAAAGTGGACGAAAAGATAATTTAAAAAATATGATAAACGTTCACTTTCACAAAATCAAAGTTCTTCAGGGCACAGGGGTGCTACCACGGTCAAGGCTCACGCACTGGGACAGATAAATGCCCTTCATAGTGATACAACTCTCAGATAGGTGGTAGCAACTAACGCTAGATTCCTCGCATAAATGTGTCGTAGGAGTTTAGGGAACCCAGAACAGACAATAGACATAAATCCGTAACTGCGTAAAAGGGCAGCCCCAGTCGAAGAATAGTGTTCCGTGAAGAGGGAAATATAATACAGAGAAAAGAAATGATCACAGATGAATGAGAGAAAGAGTACATATCACAGCCCAGACTACAGAGGACCATTTGAATGGTGACATTGTGAGAGTCGGTTCTGTACTTCGCGACCATGTCCGTCCAGGCAAGTTGGCTTCGGTATTCAACCACTATACTGACGTCAAGCACCACGGCAGTGCCTTCACGAACCACGATCACAAAGGGTTTGACGAACGAGCTACCCGTTGGTACTTGTAACTCCTCGAAGACAGCATAGCTCAAGTTGCGCTGTCGTTTCGTCAAGTCTTTGGCCGCGCGGTTTGTATCGGGTACAGCGAACGCCATTGGTGACCCAGCATAATTATAGAATATGGGCAGGGCTTTCCGGTTGACCGCAGTTGCCACGGCAAAGAAGTGTGGTCAGTTCGATCACCTCGTGAATTTCGGACTTCAGTCCTCAACAAGTTACATCTGAGATGGATGACACTAATAAAGATTCTGGGGAAGGTGCAGTCTGGATTGAACAGCCATCGATTGGAGAGTGAAGAGCTTGACACTTCCTGAAGGCCGCGGCTGTCTAGCAAACGATAGAGTATTTCCATCCACGCCGCGTGGGCTTCCTCCTTGTTCGTCATTACGACAACCTGAACGCGAGATTTGCGCGAGATGGGAATAGTGGTAGTCAAACTTGGGATGCCCAAACCACCCAAACGAATTGGGGGTGTGGATGTAGGTGATTGGTGTATCTTTGGAAGACGGAGCCACTGTCGAACAAACTGGCGAATCGTACTGTCCATAGCTTTGAGCGTGTTACGGTGGACTCGGCTCAACACTAATGAGTGATTCATCTTCGGGATCAGATGTTGCCTCAGGAGTTCAAGACGTGGGTGTGGTCTCAATGGCGCTTTGGTGGTTTCATCTAGCATCGTACGAAGTTGCAGACGGCGATTAGCGAATGCTTTACCCTTTCAGGTGAACGGGATACTCAGATAGGCGACCGTGTCGGAGGCGCTTAGTGAATGGATAATGTCCGGGCCGAAGTGGATAGACTCATTGGAGATGACAGTTGCGTTATGCTTATGCTCATCGCGAATGACCGTGAGCTCAGTCTTGTGTTTTTAACTAAGGCTAACCGAGCGAGATGTCTCTATACAAGGCATCTTCATATCCTACCGCTTCCATTTCTTCAATACTTTCGGAGGCATCATTCTTTAAAATTACATGCAGTAAACAGGCACTATTTGAGAACGACCGCTTACCAAACTTGGACGCTAACATCGTAATGGGACAATAGCTATTATCTGCTAAAATTTCATCTTGACGTTTGATACACGAGCCTTCAAATATACTTGATTTGAACACACGCGATCTGAAAAACCGTCATTCGGTACACACCTGCAACAGAGTGAACAAATCGACAACTATGCGAACCAGTTCTTATCGTTTTTCTAACTCTTTATTATGACAATCGTGTCTGCAACGCACAATCGGCGCATGTTATATTCTGAACGCCAGACATTGTACTCCCATCCATCTGACGTATTTTCTCTGTATGCTAAGGGAGTGGTTTGTATTCCATTTCAGCGTGAACGCAGGAGAGTTTTTATGATTTCTGATTTCATTTGTGAATGCATTAAAATTCTCACGTCAAGAACCACTTTAATGTATACAAATCCAAGTTCAGTTTGTACACAATATGGGTTACGGTCTATCCGCTTGTATGTCATGCTTTGGCTCTATATTTCGAGGTTTTTCACAGTATCACCTTCGACACTAAGCCTGAGTGGTTACGTGGTTCATGGGAGGCCGTTGACGAATGTCCTGAAACTGGGTTTTATGCAATCACCCAGTAGATTGATGGCAGTATTTCATCGGCATGCGCTCGGTTGATATCGTGTTGTGTTTGTGTTGAAGCCATCAAGCTGAGCTTCACATCCTTGGTTCATCTGACTAACCGGGATCCATTGACGATTAACTACTTTTAATAAGACTTTCTAGTGAACAGTATGGTGATGGGCACAACTGAGAACTCAGGGTTTGTCCGTCAGATCACTCGGTCGGGATTACCATTTTATGTCTGACCTCAGAAATAGGTTTCCGCATGATAATCCGTCACCTAGCCAAGCCAGTTTCACTGAAACCCACATTGTTGGAAACGCTGTTCAGGAATTGCGTTTAGAAAATCTGAAACCTTCTGGAGGATTCCTGCTTCACGGGAAGGGTGAAATCGATATATGGTTGTTGACTGTTTTTGCTAATTAGTAAGTGTATATTATACAGCCCTATATTGAGGTGCGCGACAAAATCAGAAACTTTTCACCATCCACCCCAGTTCTGACCATTTCACAACCTTCGCAGTTTATTAGAGCGAGTTTCGTTTGACTGTGTCTGAATAATTGGGATTAAAGCTTTATCTACTCAGTCATCTAGTAATTTGTAGATTTCTATATCTCGTTCATTCACCGGTCTAATTTCCATTTGTACACAGATTGGTCCACAGAGGTGTTGCGGTTAGTGAGAATACTAATATTGAGAGTTCAACTAGTTCACTGCCGAGTTCTATTAATCATTCAACTTCGTTCAAAATGTGGATATTTTCATTCTCTCAATGGTTCTTTTCTAATGTACATTATTCGCCAACCAATGTCATCCCTATTGAAATGCTACGGGTAACTAGATTTAGAGCTGCTCAGTCCTTTTTTTATTCAGAATGGTCCAAACACTCTGTGCTTAAACCCGAAAAGTTAGTGTGAAGGGGGGAACAGAAACCCGGTTTGCAAGATTAATTACGAATAAGAGCTAGCAAAGTGAACCAGCATTAGTAAGCAGCCTCCAGTAGTAAAAGCAAGCCATACAAGGTGCACCGTTTTCGGAATCATTTATGCCGGTTGGACCGCACAAAACTAGCACCAGGTCTATTAGCCAGTCATACACGGAGGATCTCGTTATGGCCTGTCTGTTGTTTTTTGGCTGAACAGTGTTCACAAGTTGCTACAGTTAGCTGTACCAGGAAAAGATAAGCAGTAATAATCGTAATCACTGGCTATTTGCGGTAGTTTCTTGGAACTGGACGTTGTGGTTTGATACAGATGAGTCGTGACCTACTAATGTGAGAATGAACTGTGCTTTGTTGTAAACCACAGGGTTCATGACGAGCCTGGTTTGGTCAGCGATTAGTCAGCTTCTCGTCAAGAGAGTAACTCTGTGAGAAGCGATAGCTAATGGACAGAGTGTGGTGATAACCGTTTGATTTGTTGTCTCTCGTTTGGTATGTTTATAATTACGTTGTAGCGAAAAAAACGTCCAATAAAGCACAATCTTCATTGTCCAACTCAGTGCTTGCCATGTTACGCGCTCGATCGCGTTTATGAGTCAGAGTTGCAGTCCCCCCGATTTCTGCTCGCCCGTCGTGTGCGCTTCTACCCGGTTCGTATCTGTGACCGACGTCTTATATCGGAGCGTTTACCGCCTGTCATTTCTCGTCTGTTCATCCAATCTCGTTGGACAAGGACGCGCCCGGTCGCTCGTGTTGCCCGAAATCTACCCACACTGTAGACTTTGACCGTATTCTACGACTGTGTCCAGATATTCCTTCGAGCGTCGGAATAATCGTGCCTCTGATCTGGCCGTCCATTCTATTTTGCCTGCCACATGTTGCCTGTTGGTCCGATCCAGTTGAGCCATGACTCATCCGGTGGTCCATGCTGTCCCCGATCCGCTTGCTGTAGGCTTTTGGACGTACCTCCCACGCGATAAGGTATTCCGCTGAGTGTTGCAATACTTGCACCTCCGGTTTACTAATCCACCAGACTGTTTGGTGCGATATCGAATGTTTAATTCGCTGAACCGTGTTCATTTTGTTTGTAGGAATTCAGTCCTATATTTATTGCTAGGTTGCGTTTTCGCTGCTTGTGGTGAATAATTACGACAATTTATATGTCAGTGCTGCACAAAGCGAATATATTTGTTTTATTCTAGTTCATAAATCTTTGTATATTTATCACCTCTTTTTTGCTTGGCCTTGTTTGACATGTATCCGCATCTATGCTTGATTGTTTTAATTAACTTATTTTCCGTGAACTGTTGCTGATTTTACACGGTTGTTTATAGTCGATACATTCTAAACCGTTTTCAGAAGGACGATTCGAGTATTTGGTAACTTCCTGTTCAAAATGAGTGGACACTTTTATTGTGACTTTCGTAGTACGCATGTTATGAATTCCAGTCATTTCGATCGTCTTTCTGACATCTTCTCGGACTTGTGAGATAGTCTAATCAATCTGATCGTTTGACTAAGGTTTACTGGACTCATCCATCACGCGTTACTGAACGGATTATCATGATTCACCAGGAGTGATTTAACACTGTCTGGAACTGAGGGTTAACTTGGACCCAAGAAATCAAGCCAATCTACACAATCAGGTGCATATGTTGAGAGGCAGCGTGCGTTGACCTTTGGGATCAAACGTGATGATTGACACCATGAAAACCATAGAAACGTAAGAAACCACTTGGAAATCGGCCAGCATTAATGGATGGAAAGTGAACCCAACGAACGTATAAGAGATGGTACACTATCTAATGTGATCACACAAATGATTAACCAACGAAAATAGGAGTATTGCACAATCATTCGTTTTCAGTGTTTCTTATAAATGCAACCTTAACTTATCATTAATAGAGACTTCGAAGAGAGAAAATTTTTTTATTTGACGTCGTTGGATAGCCACACATTACTGACCTTTGTCGATATCTGACTTTACCGGTTACACCAACCTTACCGAAGTAAAGATTGATCTGAACGTTGGTCGCAAATACCACACACATCCTCTGTTTCTAGGTGCACTCAGCCTTAGGTCTTTGTGGACATCGGTGAGCGGAAGACAATCGAAACGAGATCTACTCTGTGAAGTAGACACTACAGATTGTCCTGTCAACGGGCTGACGTCGAAAGCGCTGCGCACGCGCACACAGGATCACGATGACTGAAGTGAGACATCGTTTCTACGGTAATCTATAAATCATAAGGAATGTTGACGATCTTACTCATTTCCTGTATACATTTCCACATCTACATCTGCGTAAGAACTAGCAAGTTGTTACAGCAGGTAAACAAACAGCAAAAGTGTAGACATAATTGTGTGCTCAAGCATTATGATAAATCAGTTTAACTGGTTGAAACGAATTCAATGTGTTATCTTTACTGTAACCACCAATCCAGATCTATGCGTGCACATACCTGCTAGCGGAGTACCTCATCATCACCATCACCATCATCATCATCATCATCATCATCATCATCATCATCATCATCATCATCATCATCATCATCATCATTATCATCATAACAGCCATGAGCTTTACCAGAGTATACTGTGGATCAGGCCGCCGCTCATGTCAACAGTGACGTGGAAGATCGTAGAAGAAAACCATATTTTGAGGGTTGAAAATCAAGAACAGAAGACAGCAGAAGAACTTGAAATGGTATGGATATGGGTACGCCGTTAATTGCGGTACACCACCATCTCGAATAGCATCTCTAACCAGCGGTTTGAGTGATCATGAAGACCCCATCCAGGCAGGCGACACCAACCCACTTTGCTCGGTAGAACAGTCAGGGTCTTCATATTTTGTGACCACGTTGTTGCTTGATCACTATGTCGCATCACCAAACTGTTGGTGGTCTCAATATATAATGTCCGGTATGGTAAACGATCAGCTGGCATACAGAGTACGTAACCCAACCATCTCAAGCTGTGAAACGTAAATAATTGACCAATTGATCGCCCACTTCAAACGTTCTGCAATACATGCAGGTGAACGGTCTTGTTGCTCACGCTAAGAGTTCAGTTAGTGTGGGCTAACTGACGGAGACAACGATGGTCAAACATAGCAAGTTTGTTAATATCTTCTGTGTGAGCAGGCCATGTTTCCGAACCATAGAGCAAAACAGAACGCACACAGGCATTATATGCCCTTCCTTTCAACGACAACCAGGCGTCTGTTGGACGCCACAGATGACGCATTTTGGCAAAGGCAGCTCGTGCCTTCGCAATCCTCGCTGATATCTCATCAGCAATATCACAAGCTGGCGAGATAGTGCTACCCAAGTATGCGACACTATCTAAAATCTCAAGCGGACTGGCTGCAGTGAAGAAAATAGGTGTGGAAATGCCTCAGTTTTGAAGTAAACATTATAATGAAATTGGACTGGAACGATTTCTTGATTGGAGAAAGTTCAGTCAGTCGGTGTTCGCGCGCAAGCTGCAATGGGCGGAATTATAGTAAAACTATCACAAACCAATCACAGACGGCGATCGGCTGCTTTTGACTACGTATCTGTTTGAAACAACCAAGTTGCCAGATGCAAGGTCGTGGAACAACAAAGCAACACACTGGTCAATGAAAACGTGAGGATGCGATATTAATTCCCCAAGTTCCATCCAAATATTCTTTCACAAATTTGGGAACAACCAAGAAGCTGTTTCCTAATGTAACGATTGTCCATAAGGCCTCATCAGTGGTACTTAATCAACAAGTGGCTTCGCAATACGACTGGTTTTCACCGTTAAACTTCCGTTACCTTGTTGATAAGGTGCATGAACAGCATGAAGGTTATGACTTATAAAACGTTTCTGTTGCAGAAACTGTTTAGACGCAAAGTGTCATCATATTCCAGATTGCACATGGGACATGCTTATGAAGTTTCTTATCAGCTGGTTGTGGATGTTAAAGATGATCACTAATAAAGCGCAACAACTGGGTTTCCCACAACGTACGCGATAGAAGTCTTATGTCTTTTTGAGCCTGGCTGCGGATAATAGTGGACATTCGAGAAGTTTCTACGAGGTTTTCCTTAGCGGTTGCTACTCTTTACCCTCCTAATCGTTAGCTACCGTGCACAATGTCGTTTGCCATAAACTCACGCAATTATCACTGAACACTCATTGAAGTTATCGGTTTCCGGCTAGTTTAATCAAAAACTGAATATCCAGTGGTTTACGAACCCAATTTCTCATTGTTCTTTGGTAAATAATTAATTTTGATGAACATTGACACTCACACGCTAATCAAACGGGATATATATATATATATATATAATAAGGTTCTTTACGGTAATCGATAATGCTGCAAAATATGTTCTACTTTTCATCGATCAACCTACGGTTGACTTGGTTAACACCGCATTTGTGGGTGGATTACATGTAGTTGTCCCATTACTTTGACAACCTTACTCAGTAGTATTTAGCAAGAATACCATCAAGCAAAACGTGTCCATTTTCTTTGACCACTACACTGTTGATCACGCTGGATCCTGCTTAATTGAAGCCTGGTTGAGGCTTGGGACTGACAAACCGAAATGGCCAATTAGTAACGAAGTAGTGTAAATTAGCTTTGCCCAGAGCACCACATATTGAACTGCAACTGATTAGGAAAGGGAGCCACAGGGAGAGATAAGCTAGATCACACACCTTCTCTACTACACAGACTGAACTATCCATTCACTATCGATGGGTCCGAGCACACACTCAAGGAAGTCCATTGGGTCTCATCTTAGCTGACTTCTTCATGCTAAGAACTGAAAAATAGCTACGGAGATAGCAGGCTTATCATACTACAAACGTTACGTCGATGACACATTGATATTCAGTCAATCCAAAGAGATGGTAGATAATTTTTTGCAACGCCTTAGTAATTGTCACTCTAACCTGAAGGTTACGTCTGAATTTGAGGCCAACAACTCTCAGTCATTTCTAAACATACTTATATGACGCCGAAAAGATGGCTCGATTAGAAGAGCTGTTTATAAGAAATCCATGTGGTCCGGCCAATACTTAAACTTCAACGGTTTCACACTGGTCCAACATAAACGAGCACTATTAAATACGTTGTTCACACAAGTCTATAGTCGAGACAGTCTTGCGGAAGAAGTACAGTTTATCACTTCCGTCTTACAATCAAATGGTTACCCAAAAAAGTTCGTGGAAGGATACAGTAGACAAAAAACACCATCCGAAAAGACGATCATTATAGGAAAAGAAAGTCTATATAGAGTTGCCCTTTAAGGGTGAGCACATCATGCAGTAAACAACATAACGACTAAAAAATTCCCTTAAACTGATACTCAATGCAGCTGAACTCCGTGTACTCTCTCAGACCCAGAAGCCACCAGTGTCCTCAATCAAGGGAGGCCGTTCTAACGGCGCCACATCGCATTGCGTTTACCAAGTTACAAGTAACTGCGGAGAAAGTTACATAGGCAGTAGCGAAAGATGCTTGATCTCCAGAATGAAGGAACACTTGCCTAAATGGGTGCAAAATTCCATTTCGTCGGAGAACGGCGATGTTGCTGAAACACGGAAACAGCCAGCTTCATTAGTCGCTAAACACGTTTTGATCGCTGGTCAAGCTGTCGATTCAGTTTGTGCATTCAGAACCCTGTTACGTCATTCAAAATCAAGATTCCTGAGGTTTGCTGAAGCTGTCGCAATCGGTCGCTTCAAGCCAGCTCTCTGTGTTCGGAAATAACTGTTCGTGAACTTGACCCCTTCCTGACTTGGTGACTTACCTTAACCCACCTATTGATTATCAACCCCCTGAATTGTTTGCTATAAAATAAAATCAGTCTGTTACCGTAAAATTGGCACAGATGAGTCAATACGAAATGATTGTATCTGCCACTTCTCGTATTCTAACTGTTTTGTTCAAACATCTGAATGGGACTAATTGTTTCAAAAACCTGATATACTTTATCAAAATTCTAAAACTCATAACAACTGTCCGTCGGTTAACTACACCGAATCCAATCTTTGGACCCAGTCAGAATGTGCGTCAGCAACAGACCAAAGTTGGAGATAGTCCACGCTCTGTCAAACACAGCGTCAGTGGTATGTTGCGCTCGCGCGCACGCAAGTGCCCACACGAGCTCACAAACAAGCGTGCTGGAATAAACGGGTGCGACAGACCAGTAGGATGATTTGACAGTCTGATAAACAAAGACCGTGTTTTCAGGCCTAAATCATTCGTCATTTTGTCATTCATTGTATGAGTCATTCGGCGAAAATTTAGCAGGGTAGTAGACAGTCACAAACGCACGTCACCGTTGGTATCCTTGTTCTGATGTGCTAATCAGGGCAGCATCATAGGAAGTAACATAGACAGCAATACATGATGATAACATGACATCGATTATTAATCATTTGTTAGATATCCGCACCAAATGCAGTAGGAATGAAGTCAAAGAGTTTGGGCGTCGTGTACATGTTATTGATAAATGGATTGAGAATTGCACAACTTTATGAGCAAGCTGTAATACTCTATGTTACCCTATTCACCTTGGTGAGCCGTCAGACACAACAGATTTGTGAACTGTAGAAACAAGGTCTGTCTAATCTATACTGGCTAAGGAGTGTGAATTACAGCTGTGCATTCTGTCCCAAATTGAATAAAGTCGTTTAGTTTCTTTCAATTCAGTTTCCTGAACGAAGCGAACTGAATCAGCAGCGTCTACTTCCCTGTACAGTCTGGTCTTACATTCATTCCAAATTGGGGTTCTGCAACGAAAACGGGGTTGTCAAATCAATAAAGCAAATCACTAGCTGGGTCTTTTAATTACTCATTAACGAGCTCCTCGTCTAAATGTGGGCTTTGCCTGCAGTGACCGGAGGAGTACTCTGTTCAGTTGTCCTTCAAATCAGTATTGGTAAACGAAGCAATCAATGTGATTAAGAGCACGACAGAAATGTGGTTGTGAATCCTGCTTGGTTTGACAATCCACATTCATTTCTACAAACTACACATCATTCACATCCGATCGCAGACCACTCACTCATTTAACCTTTTTTGACCGGGTATCTCTTATAAGGACCACTGGAATGAAATTCGGAGAAACAAGAGACTTCGACCTGATCGACGGACATCGATCAGATTCGAAAACAAGTTGCCGTTTAATGTCTGGAGACGATCGAACCAAACTAAGCAATGATCAACAGCAAATGAATTTGGACGTTTTGACCGTATAAGGCAATTTTCGGGGTACAGAGCTCAACTTCAGGTCTAGACAATAATATGAACTACTAAAGCCGTATAATAATTGAGCGAAACAGTAGTTCGGTGCTTCTTTTCGACAAAGGCCAACCTGAAATTTATGCCTAGAAAAAGACACGGGCAACATACGGTCTCGAGCAAAAGACGACTGGGTGGTTTTCGGCAACCCGTTCGTAATGATTAATTATCCACCGAGACTGGCATTAGCGTTTAATCGTTGTGGTTCAGATGAGGCTCTTACTCTTGACTCGTCAAGATGGTTTTGGCTGTATATAGGAGAGTGTTCAAGTAACTATGACATGGTCCGTCTGATAGCTTTATCCGATGCACTCTGCATGAATGAATCACAAAGGTAACGATGAAATTATTGCGTGCTTGCCACAAAAGGTCCCTTTTTGTTGTTGTACATTGCAACATCCAGGCGGTCGATACTTGGTGAAGATTTCTGCGCCTGAGCTTTGTAGCATTCTGACAAAACTTCTCGTGATGTGTTCTTTTTGTCCGCTATCGTGTCATTGAAAGGGCTAGTCTTGGATAAGCTGGTACTCGTAATTCCGTAGCCCTATAATCCATCCAGTCAATATGATCTGGAAGCCGGCGTAAGTAACTGTTCCTCAGAACGTGTGTAAAAAATCGCTCGACTTGTCCCTATCATGTCGTATCGGGCTGTCCTGTAATTTTGGCAGGGAACAGTCAAAGTGGGTTTTGTAATATGTTCTTGTAACTCGAATCGTCGACAATGTGTGCCTCAAAGTCCAACTAATGTTTGCCGGTTGAACGGGCAGATAGGCTGACTAGGCGTAAACTTTGTTGTTGGAAATCCCATACTGTTGTTAAATCATTAGTATTAAAGCTTCCACAAGTGCACCATACTACTGAATTTCTCGAGCTGAAACCATGAAATATCAGTAGGCCTTACATATTTCAAGCGATTGTTAATAGTGCCCACCTTTGCCATCCGTCATGTCAAGTTCGACAGAACTGTGTCGAGTCCAAGGAACTGGCGCAGGTTGTATATGTGTTTGAATAACAGAAAAGTTGGTTGGAAGAATAATTCCATATTCGTGACAGGTCATATGAACGAAGTGACCAACAGTAAACGAGAACAATAAATTTATATGATCACTCTAGGTGAATGGATATGCAACCCGTGCAAATACGCAAGTACGGATAAAGGCAGTGAACTATACACACATAGCTAATTAATATAGACTGAGCATTTCAAGCCACGCTGTGCACCTTCTTGGCTAACAGAGTATGTAAAGCCGAATCTCGGTACTAGCACTATTCTCGGCTGCAGCTAAATGAAACATTGGTTGCGTGTGTGTATAACAGACATTCGACGCAACTAGTTGTATTCTTTGAAGAGTGTTTTACAAAAACCAGCAAAATTCTTTTTCTACGTAACTTCAATGCGTCAGAAATTAAGTGGAATGATGGAAGTAAACCGAGAAGGTCTTTTGGATAAAATTTACTTAGGAGCATTCACTGCAAACTCCCGTGCAAAATGTAGAAGCTCCTGCGTACTGGTGGCCTGGGTAGCCAATCCTGATCCTACTAAACTTGTTGATCGCCAGAGACTGAAGACAGAATCATCTTATGGTCTTCTTAAGTTGGAAATATCGACCACGGGTTAGAAACCAGCGAATAACCATAAAAAGAAGACAGTGTATGGCTTGGTACAGACTGCATTTCAACTTTCCTAGATAGAACAGTTCGAGAACAAACTGAACTTGGATGAAAGATGGGAGAGAAGCGCGTCATGCAAGTTCGGTTGACAAATTTGTCCCGCTCAAGGGGACTCAGCGTCGTTGTACCCTAACATGATGGAAGAGGGAAGCCAATGAGGCTCATAAGATTAAAAGTGGGGACCGGGAGTGGTTTGACCCTATCGATGGGCAGCAAATGTTCCTTGATTATAAACGGGTAGTACATACAGTCAACAGGATGCGGATGGAATATCGTCTGGAATACGAAGGGAATTTGGTTGGACGGGTCATATCCTACCAAAAAGCTTATCACAACTAAGACATCCGTAGGGGTGGCGTAGGCTGTGTTGAGAATGAGCAAGGAACCCATTCAGCGATGTGCAGGGGAAGGAAAGAAGACTCGTTCCGGTTTGATGAATGAATTCACACAAAGGATACTGGCAGCCCACTCACAAGTAAAATGGAAATGATCCACCGACAATGCCTAAGGTATCTGTTTAGATAGACAAAGCTGAGTACCAGTCATTGAAGGTGGATAAAAATAAGACAGCTGAACCGGATAAAGTCCATTGCGCTAACTTGTAATCACTGACGGAAGTCTTGACATACCCACTTGCCAGGTTATTTACTTTACCCATGAATCAGATAAGGCTATCGGTGGATAAGATTCTAATAAAAGTAGGGGACTTCGAGCTATTGGTCTGTAATCTTCACTTCAGCAGTGCTAAACCTTATCGTGCATAATTAGGTTTAGAGTTATATAAAAGTAAACGTTCTTGCCCTTGTCCTTCGGAGGTGACCGTACCATAACTGATATAAGTTTCTACATTTCAGTCTACATTAGTTGGGCTATACCCTGTGGCTGCATTGCGTTCGGTACTTCCAACTCGAACTGTTGCTCATCTTGTTCACACTAGTAACAGAATACTCTCTCTCTCCCCCATATAATCTATCATTTCACCTACAGTTGGACTAACGGCAGAACAAATCGATGCATCTCACAGGAGATGGAATAATACATCCTAAACCGGCTGCTGTGCGCGATCATGCTGCAGAAAACGACAATAGATCGTGGAATCAGCAGTGACCTAATCTACTGTAAGGCGCATCGTGGAAACAGGTCACGTTGCTGGCATGGCCAGCGCGTATAACCTGTTATTGAGTGGCTGAAATCCACGAATACTCACGTTTTCCCAGCCACTGCTTTTTATTACTCGTTATCCGACTCTACGTGTGCATAAACTATTGATTCGGGCGGTCTGTCTACCGTTAAACTGAAAACTAGTGCTCGTCTCAAGTACTGCCCAAAGATTGGTCTTTTCTGCTGTTGCTACACGTACTTTGTAGAAAATTTAAGGTTTTACTCTCCCGGCTGATAACATCTCATCATAGGTGAACTATATTAAGGAAACTAATCGACATGGTGTGGGGAAAAGCCGCCAGTTCGCTTGGACATGTACTTACCCCTTACGTTTCGTTGACTACACACAGGACCCTGAAAACAAGGACTTCATTTGCCTGAACACCGTGTGGATACTGTTCACATTATAACGGTATTAGTTCACTCGATCTTTTGATCAGGCACCTAGGTAAAGCGCTGACAACTAATTTGACACCGAATGTTCTACCCGTATTAATAATTAGAGCATACGTCGCTGAAAGTGAATAGCCAAGACAGTGTTATATTAGCTGGACAGAAAAAAGTCAAAACTCTTCCACCCACTCTCTCGTAATACGGGAAAGAACATGAAATGATGAATTAAACTTGTATTTTTTTAATTTTTGGCCTTGACCTTTCTCATCTTTCTTTCCCTCATCTCTAACATTCATGTATCGGTTTCTGTATGATTTCATACAATCAAAAACATATTCGCATGTATATAAGACCTTTGGTTTGCGCATCTGTTTAATAGTCTGGCAACAAGTTGAGAGAATTTTCATCACTTTACAACGGTCACATATAATCCCACCTGTAATTACAAGGGTAGGAAGCTCCTTGTTTTAGTGTTGATCGAAAATAACAAAAGCTGTTGACGTTAAATGTAGGAAGTTACCTTCAAAACAATTAACCAACATATTCAGTGTGAAAACTAGTCTAATCTGATAGAGCAGTGGTTTGAGTTTATGTTATCAAAAATTCATCATTTTTTTCGTTGTAACTTGTTCCTGAAATTGTTGGAAGTTAACTTACAGTTTGGACACTGTTTACACCTACAAAGAAGGTCTACGTGTGTGTCGTAAAGACAAAACGAATACTTAATAAATTTAAAATTTTACACATCGAGCCGGATCGTGAGTGATACCGGTGCTCGAAATCACGAAAACCGAATGGTTTTCGAACAAGTGGCCTGCTACGAATCGTTGGTAAATGCAGCCTTGCATCCCTGATCAAGTGCAACAGGAGGAAACTCGCAATGAGGGCTTCTTCTTGAGAGAAGTTGACCATAAAAGCGTATTTGATTGAGAATGTCATACTGAAAAATTAGTAATGTTCAAACTATGTCAAACGCTACGTGTTCTACGAACGACTGTTGTGCACATTCATTTGTATACTCATATCGAGCATCATAGAATGACCGCACGTCATGGACGTGATAGACCTGATAGACTGCATAAACGTCATCCTATGTGGTTGAACAATGGTATGATTGAACAACGTTGTGACTAAAACCATTTCAAGCGCGGTTGTAATCATTCTGTCAATAGGAAATATGCTTTTCAGTTTGTCTACCGAGCAGCTAGAAACCTATTAAAGACGGTGAGATTGCAAGGCCATTGCCAAGGCCATTAATGTCAGACTCCGCAACCCTGACCTCTGCTCTCAGATGAAGTTGGTACTGGCACTGAATCTCCCATAGCCTACAATTCATCAGGCTCACAATTTGGAATGATGCTTGCGTAACTGCTATCAAACTCCTATCCTCTGGTGACCGGTCTTCCTGCTCAGCCTGGTTACTGTCTTCATATCTTTATGCTGTAATTAGCCTGATAATCGAACACAAAAAACAAACCTTTTTGTCGCATAGAAACAGAGAGCCTGCATCGTCCATTGCAGGTCATATTCTAATGACGCAACACCAATGCGATCCCACAACGGCGTTTCGCGTTGTCTACTCAACGTCACACAGGCGAACACTGCGCTATGCTGAAACTGTTGCAATCCGAAAGTTCAAACCCGTGTTGTGTGTTCAGAAACAACTGTTTGTAGGGTTGTCACTACCAAGGTAGTGACAATGATTGTGCACTCTGACAACTGACTTTCTCTGTTATCTTGTTGGTTTTCTCATTAATATACAAATGGTCTGTAGTATGCACTCGTAAAGATGCAGCGAAATTTGTCCGGACATAAATCGTGCAATATCAGTCTACTGTCTTCTTTATTCATATTTTTAACGGGAAAAGAATGTTTCAACTTTTTGTCTACGTCATCGTTCCCGTGTATTAGGTATAGAAGACAGCGTAAACGAGTAATTGGTTTCGGTCATTTTTCATCAGGTCATTCCAGTTATATAGGTTGAGTAAATTTAAATAAGTATTAAGACAACTTCTAATGGTCTATAAGGCAATCCGATCACTGATAGCTATTCTGGATATGTGCAGTTCACCTTATCATGTGACAGAAAAGTGGTCAGCACAACATGAATCAATCTGTCAGGACTTACGTCCCCCTTGGTCTAGGTAACATTTTTGATTTTGTTGCCAAGCTCGAAAGTATTGACATCCATATTTAGTATATTTGTTCTTTAGATACAAGTGTTCAAAATCCTGAAGTGAAGATGTGACGTTGGAACACTTCACAGCGGAGATGATGCAACTGAAAATGCTACTCAATCAACGGCATCACCAGTGCAGAAAAAAAGTGTTAAAATTTCAGCAGTCGCAAACGTAAAACATGCAGGCTGTACATGCTAAAAGTAGAGATAAATAAGACATAGATGATTGGCGGAATCCGAAACTGATTAACCCGTCACAACGGCCGAAACCAAAGGACGCCTGCTCTTTTACCATCATTACAGGTGACTTGTGCTGCACCACATGCGGCTCCACTCATACATCGACTATTAGCATGGCAGTCAAATATAAACGAAACAATCCTGCTTCACGCCAGTGACAATGTCAGAATCACCAGAGGTAGATCCACACGATTACACCTTCGCTGTTATGCCAAAATGTAACAATCTAATCAAATTGACGAGCTTACCTGCATAGCCAAACTTACCGAGCACCGCCCACAACAATTCAGAGCTCACGAAAACGAACGCCTTAGTGAAGTCGACGAAGAGGGCATACAGGGGCTGACTGCGTTACAAACACCATGTCGACCGTACTCCAATTCGCTCAGAATCCGTATTGCTCCTCAGGAACACTGACCTCTAAGACATCCGTATTCAGCCGGTTCAGAAGAATTCTGGCAAGCACCTTGCATGTGCAGCCCAGCAGACCGATGCTCTCATAGCTGTCAAGACATTGCTTATTACCATTACATTCGAACAAAGATACTATCACAACATCCTTGAAATCCTGTGGCATCACCTCGAGCTCCCATATGAAGTGAACCAGCTGAAACAGTTGCTACATTCAGCGCCGCGCATCACTCGCGTGATACGCACTCCACGAATGTCGAGCTGTCGCACAATCACGTAGTCAAGCAAACGATGATGACAGCTCCGTGAATGAGTCCACGTTGTGATGTCGCTCGCATCCAGCTGGAATCGGGTGTTCGTGATAGCCAGTTCATGAGTAGCAGACAGGTGGGGCAAACGGTCACTGTCCTTGTTGACTGAACCAATGCCGTATGGTCCGAGGACTCCCGGCCAAGCTACCGAGTAGCGCCCGACTCGAGCGTTCAACTCACCCAAAACAAACAGTCGATCAGTCACAGGCACTAACCGGATTGTGGCGGACAGTTGACCATAGAATTGGTCCTTTGTATCATCACTGTGACACACAGTCGGACCATAAACATTAACAAATGCAGCATACTTACATCGACCCAGTCGCAGCCGCATAGACAGCATTCGAGGACTGATACAGTGCGGTCCGCTTATCATCAAGGCGTTGATGCGATCAGCGACTGCGAAGCAGACACCATGCTACCGAGCACCGTCTGTCGGGTAACCTATCCAGTAGAAGGAGAACCCGGCACCTGCTTCCCGTAACTTACCTTGGTCCACAAGCCTCGTCTCGCTCATGGCTGTTACGTCGATTCTACAGCGATTCAGTTCCATCGCGATCAGTGCAGTGCGCCGTTCTGGCCGTCCGTTGGAGTTGCATCGACTCAGCAACGTGCGAACATTCCATGCTCCAACACAGGGCATCTTGCGTCCTTGGGTCAGTTTCAGGTTGGTCTTCGGGTTACTGAAACTTGAGTGAGCATTATCTGCTCGGGGATTAATATTGAGAGGGACGGTATGAGGGTGAGTGATTGACAATAGCATATTTTTGTCTATCCACTCTGCCATTTGTAGCAGATAGGGCAACCCGGTTTATCCAGCGCGACGGCTGATACAGTGTGTTATTACGGTTGCGTTGAGATATTATAGTTTACTTGGACTATGGATACTGTCAATTTGCCCAGACCTAGACAGAATTCCAAATCCTTCGACTCAAACGCCTGTACGGCAAGGCGGCAGGTGACGCGCGCGTGCGCGCGCACACACGCAGCAGCATCAACCACACATAACAGGCTTAACTGTCCCATCCAAAGAGATTCAGCGCACTGACGCAGGAACGACAATGGTGCACAGACAAACATATCACACAAACTCACAAAATAAGACCAGACAAAAACAAATATCAAAACGAATCAAAACACAACACACTGGCACCATTCACAACGAACACATCTGCCTTTCGTCTGGCTGCTTCCCTTTTGGCTAATCTGGCATGGTTGACCCTACAAGGACCGAAATCGCAGTCGGCACATCTCGCCGGACCCAAACAGCACACAAGCCTGACCACCACGCCAATGTAGCGCGAAAGGTCAGGATATGGATACGTACACATGAACATACAATAAATATTTCCATCAACACCACGGCGACCCTATGAGTTGTTTCAACCACTTTTGTGTACATAGCGTCGGTTAGTGGGTTCTGATCAATATAGCCTCACTAGAGGCTAGTAGCTTCGGGTTCTGATTACGCAAGAACATTTTGACTGGGCTGAGTGGGTCAGTTTGGTAATCTGTTGTCATGGGGATTACAGCAACCGATGATGTGGGATTTCAAGCAAAAGATTCACTGGTTTGGGAGTGTTGTGCCATGATTTGTTTTAACCATTTCGGGACATGTTCTGCCACTTGCTGAGATAGTTGTCAATGTACACCAATGAAGTGGTTAAAGAGAATTCAGTGTTTCAAATTACCCGGGAACAGTTTGCAATCCACAGTACTAATGAACAGTTGCGCGGATGACTTTTCATAAGACGTACAAAAAATGAGATGCTTTTGCGAACCAGCTCGTTACTCCGCCAGAAGTGCTGCATTAGGCAATGGAAGTACTTCCAGTTAACACCACCGTGAGTCTTTTGAAACTCCAAGTAACATTAAAGTGTCCGTTACATCGTAAGAGAAAGGAGTGCAGATCGATCAATCACAATGACACTACTTTGAAATCGATGTCATATGCATCGTCAACAGCCTTTAGAAAGGGAGCTACACTCAAGAAGAGGCCGTTTCTGCTCGTTCTCATCAGTGGATTTTCGAAAAAGATTGATTCATACGGAAACACTTCGTCATGCAAAACTCCGACAGCCAGTCTTTCTTACACTACTAAACGAAAGGCGAAATCCGTCACATCCTAATTTTAATGCGTCCGAACCGTCAAACAAAACTTGAAGGATCATAGCTTTTTCGGAAACTATCAAAAGACTTAAAATAGCAACTGACAAAGTCTGCTTCGCATTTAGACTGTGTATTTATTTCATTTTCGCACCAATTTATCTTGTCCAGGTGAAGGACATGCTGCATGTTCATGTCACCTCCTAGTGTGGATATTATTTTGTTGGCGTCTTTGAACTATGCTGGATACGCTGCGCAATACGGTGAGTATCGGAATGTACCACGAAACATTGGCCAATGCGATTAATGCATAGATCGATAGGAACTTGTTTGCCGGTAATCACTGCGCATTTGATCGAATCAAACATATCAAGAAATTCGATCGATCTATCTAGTCCACGGGGTGCAATCAAGGCTTGTGTATTGTTCAACCCAGTAACCGCTGCAATTGGTGTACATTCACTGCAACTGTACGCCCAAAAACGGCTCGTCAAAACATTGAACTCCTCTTGACCATGTACTTACACCCACGATAGGACGATTACGTACAGTTGGTGATTTTCCCGCAAACAGGGTTACAACGCACTTGATCCGCGTTGTGTAACTAGGTGTCTCGAATCAAGCCAAACAGACACTGTTAATCCACAGTTAACTGTGTAGTATTATATTTTCTATCATCCCCATTAAACTCTCGTTAACGGGTCGTACTCGGCATGGTAATGAAGCACTGAAGATAATTTTCTTTAGTCTTAGTCATATTTTGTTTATTTCTTATCTATTCACTTGATTTTTGTAAACTTATTTTTTCCTTTACTAATATTATCATATTCAATATCATTTGCTATTAGTTATTTTTTCAAGTTTACTTATCCTCAACCCAGGCTACGAATAATAGCACTATTGTTCCCAACTAACAGAAACCTATTTTCTACGCGTTTCTTCGCACGTCTATTCCGCACATGTCCAATGTACTGAAACAAACATAGACCATCAAACAAACAAAATCGAGGATGATTTCACTGCCTACGCGCAACAAATGTGATATAGATGTTAAAAACGAGAAGTCTGGAATGATTAATTGAAGTTAGCCTGTTGAGAGAACACGTTTGACGTACCTTCAGTTTATACGTGTGTGTGTGTGCTACAGGGGGGTGTTCAGTGAAAAACTGGACGAGGAAGATCCCATATTGATCTGCACAACTAAGTTAACTGTGCGCCACAATCAACGATAAGAGTGCATCCTATAGTTTTCTCAACGGCAATGAAAAACATTGTGAGATGTATGGGTGTAGAAAGAAGACTTGTGTGTTTTGCTGTTATTGTGAGGTCAGTTACTGCAGATCTTGTCCTTCTGATTCGGCAGAGTGAGTAAGTGTTTTGTTTATGAGGATTAACACAACAGATTTTTTGCATTTACAAGTTGTTCTAGAGCAACTTTGATTAAGTTGCGTTGAATAAAGCTCAGATCGGAGAACTACGTTGCAGTTTGTTGGGGGACGTCTATTTTCCCCAAAAATGGTTTATTTTTCGAGATATCCACCAAAAATAAGTTGTGATTTTGAATCATATCTTTTCGCGTCATAACGTGGCAAAATTTAATTTTGGCGCACGTTTCTCCTCCGTCTCCGATTGGCCGATCTCATTTTTAAGACATCAGTTCAGGTGGGATTCTTCAAGGCTGTTCAGAGACTATATACACGCGGGCGCTTGTCTGCTATGTTACCTTTTGTTTGAGAGCAAATACGTTCTCGACCGAAGGTCAAGGTCTTCTGTGTTCTTATAGGGTTTTCGGGTATTGTTAGGCTCTGTGCTACATGTCCGTGATCCGCATAGTCGTGCGCTAGCCATTCATCGTTATCGTTGGCCAGCGGGTCATAACTCAGTTGTTACCAGTTTTGCAGGTAACCATATTATACTCATGGACCGTGGTAACAGTTATAACACTTTTATGAGGGTGGTCGACGGTATTATTAAGATTAGTCGCATTCCATGGATTAATAACCATTAGTGACACCCAGTATTACGTAGTTAACAACATTTCTGTCCAAAAATAAGGACTTCTAGCATATCCATCAATATAACATCCAAAAAGGTAATGCCTATGACATTCATGCTGCCTTCACAGAACACGAACCGTGAAATTTGTGTTAGCCTTTTTTTATGGTTCACAATAAACCGTTCACTCTAAGTGTGTGACTAAATTAGCCCGGGTACCGTAAGCATAGTTTCGGTCTTTCGTCCTCTTTATTCGAGCCTTGAAAATCAATAGATATATCATTAATTAGGTGCGCATATTCAAAAAACGCGTTTGTTTATGTTTTGACTTTCCACTATTCCGTTCCTGAACGTGATTTTTGTTAATTCACAGGGTTGGACTGTAACTAGCACGAGTGTTGCATTAGAGTTTTCTGTCTATACAGCTAGTTTCTGACGACCGAAGATAGAAACACTGATCGACATGTCAGATGTGTCGAATCGTTAAGTAATTAGACGACTTTCTTTGACCTTCTGAGCCAATACTTGTTTCAGTCGTCCTAAACATAGACCTGAAACTGAATGATGTATGCTGCTGTTTATAGGTTTGCGAATGTACCGGTGTACTCGAATTTAGCCTACTTTCACTACCGACTGTCAGTCCATTCGGAATGAGGCTGCATTTTTTTCATAAAGAATGTAGTCCATCATCGCGGCGTTTTTAAGAACAACACAGTTGTGAAAAACTGATCCCCTTTAGGAATTTGAACAATGAGATCGAATGGCACAATGTTTTATGCTGACAGGTATAACATTCCCTACATTGTAAACTAATGCATCCATGCAAATTGGCTGCAGGTGAACACATGATATGAGGAAAACAGACACCCGGGAACGCGAGGTACAACCATACATATATACAGCACCTGAGCGTACTCAGAATAAATCATGTTCTGTTTGTCACTGTAGCTATAATGCTACTAGAACTTGATTATCTGATTGCCTTGTAGAGTTTCTCATCAAAATAAGGTTGCACGGGCATAACTTTAAGGGTGAATGCGAAGTAGTACGTAGGTTGACAGCACACAATCTTATTGTCAAAGCAATGTAGGACCACACAGGAACTAATAGCTTTAAATATGCGACAAGAGCGAAACTAAACATGCATTTATCGCCTCACCAGTGTTGACATGCGATGCATCTAACGCATAATAAATCAGTTTGCACGGAATGCAGATACACTCAGGGTGATCTAACCTGTTGTTCATACTCGACGGTAAGTGACGGTTTTAAGTGGACAAAGTTGAAAGCTCGTATTAACTTTTCAAATGGGTTATTTCCTCTCTTGAGCTTGGTATGCTTAATAGGTCAATGCGCCAGTGCATCCACTGTTGGAAAAGCCCATTGCTCAAGGTACCGGTAAACACGCCATACAGCAGATTGGTTAAACTGGATGTTTCCTCCTAGCCTAGTGTGATATCAGTCCACAATGTATGGAACTGAATTGGACTACTGGAAACCTAATGTGAATGCAGCAGTAGCAGCAATAAACACACAGTCTGTCTCACTGGAGGAGTACATTGAGCCAAATTCCAAAAAGTGTGCGCATTCCGCAACCTAGAAAATTTACTTAACCTTATTAGCATATCATTGTTAATGCAACATGGACTGCATGTGGACTGCTCGTGTGAGCGACAAGCTGAGTAGCGATGGTAACTGGACCAGGGATGCACATTAGAAGTGCAAATCATACCCACCGAGCTGTAAAACAGTTCTAGAAAACTGGTGTTTATTCACGCACTTTAAGTATAACAAACAGAAACATTGGTTATATCACTCTGGTCCAACCACGACTTAGCAAAACTATGCATGAAACATGGTTTACTTTGTTTGCCACATGAGGTAACCTATCACGTGCATGAGGTCATTTGTACTATGCATTTATCTAGCAATGTAATCGAAGAAAGGACAAGCCTGAAAAATTCCTGAGAGTTTAGCACGCGAATTATTGCAAAGTGCTTATAGGAACGCTTGTCTTATCGGACCACACGGAGGCATTTCAACTGAATTCATTAACGCAACTCAGTGGAACTGAAG
>LUCH01000795.1:11346-30752 GCA_013368495.1 Paragonimus heterotremus
GTACTAATTGAATCAGTGTACATGAAAATTAATTATCATACCTCGAATGTGGAATATCCTCGCAAATCAAACAAATGATGTGCCGGCACAACAAGTCTGACAACCAGGCACCGCTCAGTAATGGGGGACGATAAAACGGAATTGAGTTCACTTAAACAATGGTAATTGGTCGGGTTGGAGCGAAGTGACTGTTCACGCATTGAGAAATGGTAAGAATTACAAGCTACTCAAGAAAGTGTACCACTATTCAGGACAACCACCCTTAGATAGCCCACTGCTCCTTAACCGACTTCTGACTCATTACAGAACATATGCGGTTCCATGAGTTCTGCCGAGGAAAGTCCGTGAACCATGCATCTGGGCAACACCAAGCTGTCTAGGGATTGGACATCGTTCATCCAACCTTCCCAGCGTACACGATCACACTCTTTTATGCCGAAGTCCCAATCGATGCCTTGGTGAAAAATGTCATGAAGCAACCTGAGAGCTGGCAACAACATTAATGCCACTATTCCCAAGGGACGGTACAACGAAACCGCACAAATTAACAATCTTCTTTTCTGCTCGGAAGCATGGTATCTGCTTCCCAGTGGCTGGCCGCATCAATGATTTGACGATGAGCGAACTGCAGTGCATTCGCTCTCGAACCCTGTCCAAGCGCATGCGACTTGGTCAATGCAAGTGTACCACATGTTAATGTATACGATCTGGTGTATAGAACCAGTTCTGTGGCCGACTGTCCGCCACAAACCAGTCAGCACCGATAAGTGGTCAACTGTTTCTTCTGGACGACTTAAACGCGCAAATTGGGCGCAACCCAACGGCTTGGCAGGGGCCTTCGGACCCCACGACATTGGTTCAGTCAATGATCTTCTGCCCCGCTTGCGCGTTACACATGAGCTGGCTATCGCAACCACTCGATTGCAATTGGACGCCAGTGATACCACAACGTAGGCTCACCTACGAATAAGTCACCACCAATTGCTTGACTAAGTGATCGCGTGAAAGCGCGACAGTCAAGAAGTGCATATCACGCGAGTGATGCGCGGAGCTACATGCTGAAAGAACCATAAGTCGGTCAAGGCCGAAATATTTATGCGTGTTTTAATGCTATCCGCTGTTGATTATTTGTACAACGGCAGGCACAGGGGGGTTTACCTGTTGCAGAACTCAAGGGCTAGGATGGTATTCCCGTGTGCAGCTACCGTCAGTCTGAAAGACGCTGTCATATCCACCAAGGTCGAGGGTTTTTGGCAACACTTCAAAGAACAAGTCACGGCAGCAGCCACCCAGACGACAGGCGTTCAACGTCAGCAACACCCAAGCTAGTTAGATAACAGTACTGAAATTGTTTTCAGTTTGACGTGGACGAACAACGTGCGGCTTCCAGAACGGGGCAATGCAATGAAGCCAGCACAGTCGCACTCCACGGCAGTCACTGTCAGCCTGCTCCGCGGCTCCGCGGAATCAGCGGCGATCGGTGGAAAAGGCAGCGTGGGCTGATACAGGGTTACGCCGGCCATCAACAACACAAGGGGTTCCACATATCGCGCAAAACTATTTTTGGTTCATCCATCCAGTCTGCCGAAACATCGATTGACGGGGACTCTGATTGTTTTGCACTCGACCAGATGATATCATGAAAGTCTAGTCTAGGGGCTTTGGCATTCACACAACCGGCCGGCTACCATTGACCGGAAGGCCGTGAGTAGTCAGCCACGATAAGAGGCCAAATCTTCACTTGCTGCCGCTCCAAATGTAGCAGAGTAGAGGATTGATGAACAAATTCGAAACGCAAATGCCGGTGACATAACGTCCGGTGTTGTGAATGAACATTGTCATAGTTTTGGCATTTGCCAACGTCTAAAAAGATCCAAGACAACAACACTGCGGTCCGTTTCTATGAGCGGCAGTTTGTTCGCGGCCCTTGCTTGGTTCTGTTTTTGTGCACTGCAGTTATAGTGGAGTGGGTTGAGGGCGGCTGCTGTTATCGGCTTTACCTCTAAGTCAGACATTTGACTTATTGGAGCACTGAGTTCCACTTAATAACTTCTTCAGCGCAGAAAGAAAACATGTTGCGATATGTTAACATTTCGTTTACTCTCATCATTTGCAAACGTAAAACATGCGAGTTATGTATGGCACACAAATAGAGATAAACAGGATACGGACACGCATACAGTCACACCACGCATTACGTCCTCACCACCACGGCAACCCTATGAGTTGTTTTAACCATTTCTGTTACTTCAGAAGAACCCGAAGCTACTGGCCTTCAGCGAAGTTATATTGCTCAGAACTCACCAACCGGCGCTATGTACAAAAAAGTGGTTGACTGTGATGTGATTGTATGGGTGTCCGTATCCTGTTTATCTCTATTTGTGTGCCATACATAACTCGAACGTTTTACGCTTGCAATTAATGAGAGTAAACGAAATGTTAACTTATCGCAACACGTTTTCTTTTTGCGCTGATGAAGATTTCTGGCATCACCTTTTCAGTTATTTTGTCGTCACATCTTTATGTATTGATGCGTGAGTTAACCGGACCGTGAGGTGTAGATGTTTCTTTGATGAACATTACACTGGCTTTGTCCGTTTGTCAACCTCCCGGAAGTTGGTCTGTGCGGTTGGGTTGAAATTGGAATTTCCACCACCTAATTTCTGGGAATAACTGGTGTACATATTATCTCCCTGACAAGCTAGAGTCGTCGAACCTCTAGCCGTTTAGCTCAAATTTGAGTTGGCAAAAAGACGCACTATCAGTCAAAAGAGGGCAGTGAAGCACACCAAGATATCTACCAAAGATGATGTATTAAGTCATATAAGCCTGAGAGTGATTGCAAAAGCAGAAGTCAGGTAGGCTCTTTTAGAGGGCTTCCCTAAATTCGTCATCGTTCAGCTGTCGTTGGATATTGAGAAAGACATCTCTGGATCGACGAATTACGTGCAACTCGAAGTGACCTTGAATCGTTAGCGAACGATTCAATAGTTAGTATTCTGTCCTTCAAATCTGTTTGATGGCTATCTTCGCTACCATCGCTATCCGTAGATAATGGTTGGGCACAAATTGTTTACAGCAACTTCATATGCCCATGAATGACTGTTAATCCCTCTCAAGCAAGTAGAAATTGGTGGGTAGATACTTTTATCCATCGATGCATTTGTTGATGATTTAAATTCTTTTGACAGCGTAGTGAGGTCACCAAAATTTTAAACTCCCTGTGATGTGAGAGTTGCCTTACTAATACCGCCGCGCCTATCCGCATTACTCTGGGAGTGTAAATTTGCTACAAACTATTGACATCTAGTTAGTGTATTGGCGTAGGTATCGCAGCTTTTGTCGTGGCTGTATAGTGAATCCGCGCCATCTTCATGCCAGTGGGCTGTATCCATTATGGTAGTAACATTTTAGGCATTACTGTTGGAGAAACCGCTCAACATTCTGAGGCTTCTTTGAATTCTGAAGGTCGGTTGAAGCTTCCGTTGACATTCGTCCTCCCAGGCGGCTGCCCTGCAGTTGTTCTTTGTGTTCTCTTGCGTCCGACTCTATAGCGTCTTTAATTGTTGCGTTGAAGTCCGCTTGTGACAGGTGAGTAAATCGATGATTACCGTTTGTTTGCAGACTTGCCGTATTTATTGCGAATTCTAATTCGTGGTGAACGAAGGGCTAATGGAAACTTTGGGCTTATGAACCTAGGAACTAACTTCACGACGTTGTCGAGCCGGTTCCATGAGTTATTTTACTGCTTTCTGTTATTTGTTGCAGCATCTATATATGCTAGGTTCCACTTTTTTCCCTGTGTATTTGTACAGTTTTCATATTAATATATAGCAGTAAACTTCTTGTACTGGTTCCACTATTTTCTAAGTACTTATATTTGTTAAGAATCTTATGCGTACATTTAAATGATGTAGTCAGATAACCCAGTCCTCCAATCGGAGCTTGCCGAGGGTGATACGAAAGAAAACGTCTCCATTTTTGTGTCCCTGATTATGTTTCGGACGGTCCAGAACACTGGCTAGCGCAGCTCGAGCTGCAGTTCCAGCCAGCGCGCATCACTAACAAGACCGTCAAGTCCACGCATTTGGCCACCGCGATACCGATCTCCGTCGCACCCTAAGTCAGAGATTTAATGACATACTGAAGAGCGCATTCGCAGAAAGTGTTGTCGTATCAAGAGAAAAACGAGGTAAACAGGTCCTCAGCGATCTGCAGCTAGGGGAGTTTACTCCATCTCAGCTGCCTCGGTACTTGAGACTAGTGGGGAAAAATCACAAGTTTATTGACAAACCCATGCACTACCGTCGAATGCAGAGGCTGCCGACCTTGTGCAGGCAACCATCTTCCCGTCCGCGTGGATGAGTTCTTTGGATGATTTGGTAAGATCGGCCGACTCAGTCATTTAGCACCTTCTCAACAAAATGCATCCGATAAAGGCACGCACAGAAAACATAACCTCTGACTTAGCAATGAAAAGTGAAAGAACATTGCTTAAAAATTCAAGCCCTTAAAGCTTCTCGCTCTAGCCCCGCTTCCAGAGAACGTAGCCGTTCTAGGTCGCATTCAAGAACGGGATACTGCCGGTATCATCAAAGATTCGGGACCAAGACATTGAGCCGTACACTTGCTCAACCGCCTCGGGAAACGTGAGTGTCAGCAAATAATGGCGACGACTGTTGCTGGCAGTCCTACTCTTGACCGCCCATTTTTTGTACATGATAGAAACTCTAGGCCGCATTTTCTAGTGGACACCGGCGTTCAAGTCAATGTTGCGCAGCCTAGAAAGGAGGATACGCCTTGTTTGAAACCCTTTAGGCTCCACACCGCCAATGGAAACCCAGTACGCCCTATTGACACACGCTTCCTCACGCTGGATGTGGACCGGCGGCGTGCTTTCTGTTGGGTGTTCATTATTGCGGACGCGCTAGAGGCCATAGAGGTCAAAGACTTCCACAAGCTTTCTGGGTTAGTTGTCGACGCAGGCCATCACTAGCTATTAGATCCTCTAACGAGTATATCCATCATATGGACCATTTTCTGGACGTCATTTCTCAGCCTACCGCTTGCTATATCACACGGTGGCGATCGATACCCAGCAGTATTGCGGGGATTCACGGAATAAGCAACCTTTCCTCGTCATGGACGTGGTACAGCACATCAAAACAAAAGACGCACCAGTTTTTCAGCGATCGCGAAGTTTAGCACTAGATAAGTTGCGTATCGCTCATGACGAATTTTAGCATGTGCCGGACATGGGTACAGTTCACGCTTTCGATTGTCTATGGGCATCCCCTCTGCATATGGTGCTGAAGAAGACGGAAGCTTAATGGCAACCTCGCGGGGACTACCGTGGATTTAACAGTGCAACTGTTACAGACAGGTACTCCGTGCCAAACATCCAAGACCTAGCTCTCAATCCTGCAAGCTAAACAGTCTTCAGCAAGATCGGCCTCGTTCGCGCCCAGTACAAGATTACCAAACACAGCTATCACTTCTCCATTTGGCCAATTCGAATATGTGCGCATGCCATTCGGTATTCGCAACGCCGCACAGACGTTCTAACGTCTGATCAGTGAAGTGGATTAGACTTCGTTTGTGCGTGCATCGATGACATCCTCTTGGTTAGCCTTTCCTTCGAAGAGCATATCATCCGCCTGTGGACGCTGTTTCGACGTCTGACGTCAAACGGCTTTACTGTCAACGGAACTAAGTCCAAACTCGGTCAGGCGTCGTTGAATATTTTAGGCCACCGCATCTCGGCAGATGGGAGTAAATCGCTCGATTCTGAGGTCCAGGTTATTCGATTGTGCCTGCTTCCCGACACAATTCCTAAGCTTCGCCGCTTCAATAGACTTGTGAATTATTATCGTCCATTTGTTCCCAACTGCGCCAAGCTTATGCGGCCTTTTACTGGTTTACTTTGGGGCAATAAACGTACTTTACACCTAACCCTTAAAGCCACTACGGTCTTTGCCATCATAAAGGAGACGCTGACCTCAGCAGTCGTGTTGCACTTCCCATAATCGGATGCACCGATTAGCGTGGCTGTGGATGTGTGAAACACAGCCATAGATGCAGTTCTACGGCAAGCAATTCTGCAGCATGGCAGCCAATTTCTTTCTCTTCACAACGCCTGAGCGGTACCGAAATGCGATACAGCACCTTCGGTCGTGAACTGTTGGCTGTGTACAGGGTAGCGCTTCATTTTCGCCGCCCACTTGAGAGCCGTAATTTCATTGTTTTCATAGGCCACAAACTTGTCGGATACACTCCGTCTAATTACCTTGATAGACTTTCACACAGTATAACCTGACAGCTGGACTACACAGCCCGATTTTCTACGGACCCTCGCCATGTCTCCGGAGCCGCAAACGTCGCAGAAGATACTTTACCACGAATGCACGGTGTGTCTACATCCACTAACTCGATCTAACCTTGCCACATAGCTGCACAGCGACAGACCAATTGCTCGTTTATGGATGATCTAAAACGCACGAACTTACGCGTGTTCACAGTGTCATTAATATCTCCCATTGGCACCATAATGCGTGACGAAACGCTGGGATATCCAGGTCACTCGAGTCACATCCGTTAAGAATTGCAGCTTTTAGGCGCCGCGTAAAGTGTCACGCCCAGGAACACGCGTGTCACTAAGACTGATTACGGATTGGTTTGTCAGGCCCATTATGGATCAGGACGTGCGGCATTGGGCCAGTTGTTACCCTGCATACCAACTTCCCGAGGTCAACTGACACACGAGCGACCCTTTGGGAACCTTTTCAACTCCCGACGACTGTCTTGATCATGTTCACCTGGATTTCCTGGGGCCACTCCCATCTTCCCTAGGCAATAACCACCTACTCGCGTGTGTCGACCAGATCGCTTGCTGGCAGGAAGCCACACCGTTGTCAGACACATCAACGGTATCTGTCGCTCGCGCTTTCGTCGAACTTTGGATCGCACGTTTTGGTTGTCCGTCGATGACCACAACTGATTGGGGAAAGCAATTTGAATCAGCTTTATTTTCACAACGGATGAAGCTGTTAGGCGTACAACGAGCACGCGTCACGCTATATCACCAACAAGCGAAAGGACCCGTAGAGCGTTTCTATTGGCAGTTCAAAGCTTCATTGCGTGTTCACGAGCGAACCGATTGGACGAAAGTTTCACCGCTAGTTCTACTACGTATTCGCAGTTACTTCAAACATGACAGTGTGATACCTGCGTTAGTCATCTGAGATCGTCCTCTAGGCCTTCCACCTAATGTCCTTCGAGCGTCAAGTAAAATTGTTGTCGACGTCCAGGACCACGCTAACAGACCAACCAGTCACATGCGGTTGCTACGAGTGAATGTTAGACATATTCAACAATCCTCATCTTACGTTCCTAAAGAACTCAAAACCTGTGAGTTCGTAGTCGTGCGAGCAGACTCTGTCATGAAACCGCTGCAGCAACGGTCTGGAAACCTTTCCGTTTAATTGAACGGCCTGAGAAAGCTTAAGTGATCGACAGCTTTGGTCAACACCTCCCGGTTACCACGATATGTTCAGCATCCCCTAAACTGATTGCCTACCTCCGTTTGTCATACAAGGGTGATGGCCTTGTCACCCTGTTGAAAACCTGTCTCATGGCGGCAGTGAGAAGCACGCTCTATGCAGTCCTACTCGTCATGCCGTTCGCCACCGTCCGAATACCTACACCATCTCTGAAAACACCGCTACAGCTCATCGCCAAATCTGACCTCATTTGTGAATTCTCGTGTGTGTACCGCGCAGCTCACATAAGCAGAAACGAGCGGCGTTTATGCAATCGGATCAATGAAATAATTCCAGTTTATGTTCGCAAAACCTTTATGAATACCACAAAACCGGACCCAGGTCAGAATGTGACAGGTCACAAGAAACCAGCGTCATCGATCGCTCGACACCTGTTGGCTTCTCAACCCCATATGAAGCTGCGGAGGGCGTTTTGGATACTTTACACAACGAAAAATCGTAGGCCTCCCCGGTTCGCGGACGCGGTAGCAATTAGCAAATGGAAGCCACCCCTCTGTGTACAGAAAGACTTGTTCGTTAGTACGAGACTGCCCTGGTAACTGATGTGTATGGATGTGTATGAGTGCTTGTGTGTTTGTTGATTTTGTTGTTTAGCTTCACAATGCTCATTGAACTTTGCTATATAAACCCACAGACTGCAGTATGTACTTGATGAGATGAAGCTAAATGTGCCCGAGGAATATAATTTGCAGACACAGTTTCTGATTCTTCGGTTCAACTTCTTTACGGAAAAAGTTTGGTTTGCTTGGCTGCATGAATTAAAACTGGTCTAGTCAGATGAATTACTTTTTGAATCTGTCCATTCGAGTGGCGGCTTTTTAAATCGATAACCTGAGCACAGATTGCGAAGCGTTTCAAGCCCAAAAGTTGTTCATAGATATGCGTGTAGCAGCACACCGTTGTTTGTCCAAGATCATACGCCAAGACCGACTTACTGTGGCATTTGACCTGAACGTTATGCCCATACATCCACCGCTGAACGACCCTTAGCGTATGAATCCTCAGTGACTTCGAATGACTCAGTTTGTCAACAACGCTGTGGTCGAAGTCACGTGCACAAACGTATACGCACACACAGTAACACACACAACAAACCTCATCTCGAACATTAGCCTATGACACGTGATTCAACCCAGTGTCTCCACCGGAGGTGACAAGACAACGAGACCGTATACACATGTGAACACAACTCGTCTGGGTCTTTTGCGCGCTGGTGAAAAGACCACAGCTACAGTGCCCTGTGGACTACACAGTGTTTTCATTCTGTAGATTCTTACGTTGATACTTATAAGATTCCACCCAACACTACACTAACACATTCCCGGACCACATCTGTGTGTTTTGTTCGAGCCCTTGCTGTAAGTGCACCTGTTATACTTGTCTGCCACCTGCATAACACATTGGTTACAAATCCTTCTGATATTATTCAAATGTTCAGTTTCACCCATACTGTTTACAACGTAGTGTAATTAGCAAACCAGTCACCCTAAGTGCGCATTTCAGTTCTGAGGCTAGTAACAGCAACGCGAGACGCATACAAAAATGGCCGCCGTTAAAAATCACATGCTGCATGACTTTCCGGTTGGTTGATGTTTCTGCGACTTGAGGAACAGTGATACATTGGAATCTGCCTCTTTGTGGATTGCATTATTCAATTAAAGTGATTTCCTTGGGCGAACGTCTAGCCGCAAACAGTTCGGCTCTAAACTCAGTCGGCTTACATTTGCGGTGGGTCACACTTAGTCTACAGCCGGGGTGCTAAATAGTTTGAGTTGAACTTAGTTCAAACTTCTCTCGATGCGACGAAGCTCCTGGGCTGTCTTAAGGTGAGTTCAACGCAGCTAAATGGTGGGCTGGAAAACGTGTGCAGCCCAGCGAAGGCGAGCGGCCGTAAACAGCCACAATCTGTATAAATTTACCTGCTACTTTAGAAGCCGCTCAGTGGAAAAAGTTCGTTGAGAGACTGGGCGCGCAAGTCCCAGTGGTAATGTCATGCTCAAAGCAATGGCCGTTGCGGTTGATTGCTCATCCTCGGTCCAAAGCCACGTGCGACCCTCGTCAGCAGACTTTCACGGCAATCGTCAGGATATTCGAACTACAAACAACCGTCCTCATATATCATCACCCTGTTGGCGGTCATTAACACGCATCGAAGTCCCGGAGCAGCATGAAGAAATTAAGCATTGCTCAACTCATTTCTGATGGCATTGCGATCGGAATCTCCCATGCCCATTGTGGAATACCTTATTAAGCCAAAAACCAGTTTGAGTCTATCGGTGTAAAAAGCTTGGAGCACAACCCATCTGAACTCATCAGCGAGTGGACAATGACACATATAGGCCTGACAACAAGATTTCGGCAAGGTGAGGCAGACACGACGATTAGCCTTACTGCAACTTAGAAATGCAGGACACCACAGACATGTCGTTGGTAGCGCTGCTCAGAGGCAATGATCATGCTCTAATTTTTTATGAGTGGTACCGGCGAACAATATACGCCGCTTTTACCGAGTTGATAATATAATTCTAGAGGATGAAGTGTAGCCCACCGGACTCCAAAAACGAGGTCGGTATTTCGCGGCAAGCTACGTCAGCAACCCCTGGGCTTTTACAAAGGGAAACAAAAACGGAACATAACTTGTAAACATGAGACAAAAGCCATAGTTTAGTTTCAGGATCGAAGTACGTTTCAGGGCAAGAATGTGATTTGGAAAACAAACCCATCCAAACGGTTAGACTTTTCAATAGCAAACCAAAGATCTTGAAACGAATCAACCAAGTTTGCATGGAATACCCACCAAGTGTATGGGCCTAATAGGAACCTGACATCGAACAGAATCCCGGGCAGTTTTTAGCTGTGTCTGAGCCAGGTTCCTCTCAAGAAATAAAATTTGGGCCGAATTTTACTCTGAGGAAGAGACCACGTGGACTGATAAGTGTCAACGCGGACGTTTACGTCCAAACTTTGAAACGTTCATTGTGTGAATGATCGCGTACGTAAAACCCTCTTCGGTCCGCACTGGACGTACATAGTGGACACAGTTGTCAAAAAGTAAACAGTAGTTAGTAAAACAACGAACCTTTTGTGAATATGAGACGCTGCATGTGTCATTCACGCCAAATGTCGGTAGAACGCTTTTTAAGCGATACGTATCCAACTAAATCAATACGGTCCACTAATCTTGAAAGGGATACATCACTGTAGGCCTATCAAACGGTTCACAAGTGTATTTTAAGAAGTGCACTGTACAGACCATAACGGCTGGCTTATTTGCTATGCTAATACTGTGGTGAAGCTAGAGGATCAATTGAAAAAAGTGTTATGCCAATTGAATGGAGAGTATTAACTGATTGGAAGGAAGTATCTAAAATTTATTCCGTCATCCATGTGACGCGGCATAGTTCGGCGGAATCTAATGTAGAAAGTATTTGGTTGGCAATAGGCTGAAGAAGTCGTCAGACGATACTGAGTCGACCGTACTGCGTAGCACGTATGAACGTCGTCTTCGTCGTCAACGCCATGTCAGCGGGCTACCATCACGAATACACCAAAAAAGTAAATTTATTAGGCAGGCCAGCCCACGCAAAAATGAATCACATCTCCGAGAACTCAGTATATCTGATTGCAGCCCACACAAGTGTCAAAACCATTCGATTTATGACGCGGGCGAATACCAGCAGACACTATTTTGATATCATGTCCCCGAAGCTTGGGCAGTTCGATTCCAGGAGGCACGACAGGACCATTCTACTGACAAATGTTTGGAGAACAACATTAATCGTGGCAACAACGGTAAATCACATGTTTATCCTGCAGCAAAAGGCATCCCCTCAAGTTCTGCGACCAGATTTACCCGAATACACTGTCAAAAGGGAGTGTCCACGAAAGTCCGTAGTGTCGGTTACTGATATCTGAAAATTAGCTACTTGCTTGTACAGTGTTCGGAAGGAACCAGCTGTACAGTCCGGTGTTGGCTGTGGAGGCATTATACATTACAACATAAAGTTATTTTGAGGGAAACACCCTAAGTTCAGCTTCTGCCAATACATCGTTAGAAAGAACACCCCAACCACCTAGATGTCGCCTCTATGAAGGTTCGCGAAAACGGTCCGATAAAATCTGAGTGCCCGTTACCAAATAACGGATCCAATAACAGGAGGGTTGGTGGCAAATTATGTGACCAAGTAGGGTTGGTTCAATTAGGAGCATTTGTGACTGCCGGACGTCTAGTGGTTTCTCGAACTATGCTCAGTCTACTCGCGACGTCTGTTGATGAGGCGGATCTAGAAAAGTCGCATCTGTGATGCAGTGGGCAATAATTCCAATGAGCAGACGATTCCGATCCAAAACGGAAGACGGTTTTATTGGTGGGTTGGTTATTAATAAAACGCCCAATTATAAGACAACAAGCCTCATTATCGAATCCACCAAATTTACAAGCCTGAAGACCAGCGATTCGCGTGAACGCGGTCAAATACAACAAGTTAAGTAATGACGGAGTACCGGGGCGTTAGAGAAACTAAGATACACGTACACAAAGTTTCAACAATGGGAAGTGAGGACAGGTAAAATGCGCAAGAACAAACTTCCACAAGTATACGATACTAATGCTTGGTAATATATGGAAGTTGCCGCTTGTCGGAAAAACCACGTTTGTGCACACAAGTTGAATGACGATGTTGGTGTTTACAAAAGAAACTCGCAATTTTTGCTGAGGACTTCGAGTGTGAGAAGAGTAATCAATACGAAGGGGTTAGACGTGGGCGGGGATCGTGGTCACCCGCTTTCTATCAAACACACGGTGGTCGTCAGGCGTTTAACGTAAACAATTGCTTTAACGACAGCTTCGAGGCTTCTAACCGTCGACTTTGCTCGGCAAGCAAAGAGTGAGCGAATAAGTTTTATTTCCAGTCAGTGGACAGTTACTAGGGGAAAGATGAAAGGAAAGCTTTATTGCAATGTCACATACCAGTTGATGAGCGGGCGCTAGATGTACCGCATATGAAGTTCCTGAAACTGGATCGTGCGGAAGATAGTAAGAGGTATCATTGTTATTTGTGATATTCTGAGGGCCCATTAAGTCCCTCGTAAAAGTTTTGGAAAAGACGTTTGGCACTAGGCCACAAAAAATTCTTCAATTTTGTTGGGTTTAGCACCGCCACGGTCGGGGAGTCATACGGAGGTTGACTACATAATCCGGACGAGGTTGTGCTCACATATAGTGTTAATTGTGCTTGGTGACCAGGAATTTGTTAATCTTCTTGTGCAAGTCAGAAACATCGGATGGATAATCGTCAAGCAATAGACGTAGTATTTGACGTCCTATTGAATCCTAGACAAATCCGCCACAAATTTCCTAGTCGACGTCTTTCCTCACTCTCATTAATTCATAAATGTGCTTCATGGTTTACAACGCAGCTGGGGCTGATCTCATCTTTTGTTACCAATAACTCTGCGGACAGCTAATGAATTCCTAATTATTCTTTGCGGTAAACGCCCTCTGACAACTGATCCCAAATTTTGAACCGGATTTTGGTTAATCCCAAAGCCTAACTCACCAAAGTTGATTTTTATTTTACTTCGGATTTTGTTGTCAACCCCCAGCTTCACTAAGTGTAAGGTACGGTTACACCATTGTTCTTGAAAATACGTCAGTTCACCTCGACAGTCCGACACTTATACAACTTAATCGACAACAGTCTAGCTATTTTTACTTCTTTCTGATTTCTTGTACATTCGGACCACCGGGCAACACGATGTAGATCAGACATTTATCGGAGGAGGCACTGCAACAACTGTAAATCCAAATCATTTGAATCTTGGGAGAAAAGATGACCCTGAAGCTCAACTCAGCGAGCAGGCGCTAGCTTTGAATCCTTGTTTACTTAAAGAGTTCCTAAATTTCTGGTATCTTGGACGAATATTTTGTAAGTTCCATGCGTTTGTCCCATTAAATTGAAATTAAACCGTTTGACTGGTTACGTGACCAAATTAACATCGTTATACACGTGTCAGCTGTTAACATTTCGCAAGTTTTGTGGTCAACCGGATAATGGAGTAAATTTCTAACAACCTATACTTTGTCATCAGTGAGGACGATTTGACGTTCAATAAATTCCCTACTCACTAGTGGCCCAACGACTTTTCCAGTTAAACCCTATGGAAACCCAACATCGCATTATCTCACCTGATTATGTACTTCGCAGCTTTCACCTCCTCAATTTGGACAGTTGTTTTAAAAGCGACTGTGGCATTTTGTTTTATCGCGTTAATCTCATTGTTGTGTGAACAACTTGCTATTAAGTGTTCAGTTTTGTTCGGGCGCTGCATGCACCACCTTTCATGAAATACAGCTCATTGCAACTATTTTTAACCCTTTGACTCTTCAACATAGGTCTACCGGACACGAATGTCATTCTGTAATAACTTATTTTCAGACTATCTGGCACCGGCTTGTAACTCATTGCTCTGAAAACGATTCGGCGACAGAACCTGTTGTGGATAACTATCTATTCATCTTGCCAACTTGCCCAATAACGCATTTTCGCTTACTCTTGTTTTAATATTTCGCACCGTTGGTTTGTTGTTGCACATCGCTTAACATCTTCGTGGAAGAGTGTACAAGCTGGTATTCTTTGCCACTATGTCGTTAAACTGTACAAAGTTTCAACTGATTTTAGATTCCCATGTTAATTACTTTTAGCAGTTGTCCCTCATTTTCATTTCTTGCCAATCTCCTGTTCACTGCAGCAAAGCAACTGCAACGAAATTTTGGAGCTGGCATCACTCTGACCAACTAAAGAGCTTGTCTGACACCACAAATGTAATATCGTTAGCCCGTTTACTTTAAATGGTTACTGAACTGATTTGTGGGGCTCAGTAGCCGATTGTTCACGAACAATACGTCGATCCGGTTGGTTCTGACAACCCGATGCAACCTGTACCACATGACCCAGTAGCCAGTTACTTTGTGATCAACTTGAATTGCTCAGTCATGTGAAAAAGAATGATGTTTGGGCCTTATCTGACTGAGAACTACAAGCAGACAAATAGTGGGTTCATCTCGAACGAGCACGATTTGTTGTGGACAAATCTACGACTACCAAATAAGTAAGTTCCATCGCTCAGGGTTTGTTATGTTTCACGTACGAACCCATTAGTCATCTACCACTCTGTCGCAAGAAATTGTCAAAGTTCTAAGTTTGCAACTATTAAACGAGAGTATCACGGTATCACAGCCATCAGTCGTTTACCGAGCGAAGAGTCTTCCCCTGAAAACTTTTACGTACGCACCAGTAAACTAATGACTGACTAGTGAGGCACGCCTATTCACCTGTGATGAAGATCGAAAACGTTTAACAGGAGGATACGTGACAGTTCGGAAGTCATTTTTGGCGTAACGCTTTATCTGGTACCGCAATATAAAGAAAACGGGATGATGTAGGCGTCAACACCATTACACGACAGAAGGTACCAAAAGCGGACATAACTGGTCGAAGTGGTAAGGTACGGTTTAAACAATAGGACACCTTTTGTCACAAAGATCATCTACAACTACGAAAAACAATAAGTAGCGGTCCCTGCCTTCTCGTGGTTGACCAAAAATTACTATTATGCGTGTTAAGTTGATAAGCCCTAAGTGATTGCATGGATAGACTAAAGGGAAGCGCAATTCAAACGGAGGCCCCAGTAAAGATGGGGTGTGCTACAAATAGAGTAAGAACATACTGTAGTTGGCAAGAAGTGGCGAAGTTGCGTTGATTATCTCACTCCCACAAACATCCGTTATGCAAGAAGGTGGTTCGCGGTGGATGGACTTTAGAAACCCCGTAGCGACCAGGCGGTTCGTGAGATCTTCAACTGTTTGACGTTTTCAGGCCATGAACAAAATCCTGCGCTAACGTATGATCAATTCTTTGCCAGATTTTGAAACTTCCTGTCCTCCCCGGCACAAGTCGAAGTATTTCAACGTTTTTCTGACACCAGTTACGTCAAATAACAACAAACTCCTTCAAAGATACAATTGCACGTATTTAACGACGTGGCCTTGAAATATTTGGAACTGTAACGTATCGTGCTGCCGTGTTGTTCACGCCACTTTCATTTTCGATTGGATAAGTCGCGTGCATGTCTTACTGGGTCTTTGGCTCACGATTGTTTCTACTGTTTTCTTTCACAAGACTATTGTTTGAACCCTTAATTCTGAAGAACGCTGTCCACCGGTGTCTTCACGTTACTCAAAGTTGATTTATGAGTGTAACTGGTACACGAGGCAAGGATGTCCGGCTTGCCTGTTACAGAACATCGTCTCCTACATAACCTTGCAATAAGTAAATCATTGTAGCATCTCACCTTTTGGACTGAATGTATGGAACAAGCAAACTGTCTTCTCCCTTGGCGCCTGCAACGGACGTTTGTAAAATGCAACCCTCTTTCCTCTGATTAGTTTTACTTCTACCGACAGATTTCAAGTTCGTCCTGTGATTTAACCATATGTTGCTTTGTGCGGTATGTAATTATTTGTCATGATCGCGCACATTCGAGCGTGTCTCTGACAAATGCGTCAAGAAATGTACATCATTATTATCATCCACGACCATAAACTGCCGCTACTCTTGACGTCCTGGACTGACAGTAGATAAGGTTGGATAATAAACCCGACGCGGCGTTTGCGGTTGTGAACTGCAACATAAAACCTGAGTCCAGATGTGCGAATGCTCAGTTGTAGAAGCCAAATGTTAAATGAGGGCAGAAGCGGCAGTCTGATGAGTGTTTATTTCTTAAGGAAGTGGGCGTTCATGGTCAAATAAAATATATTCCTAGTAGACAGGGTTCGGGGACCGATTTAGAGTTGAATTCAACCAACTTTGAAACGATTTCCGTAAGAAGAAGGGAAAGACTATGGGAAATATTATTAGGAAACTGGACATTCACGTTGTTTGATTTGTTGAAGTTCGTTTGGTAAGTTTGTCGTCTTGTGTTTGTTTTGATGCAGAACGTTGAATTCGTTGAGACACGCTTGGTTTGGTTGCAGAAGTCCGCTGCTAAATCGACCAGCTTTTGTCTTTGCTGTGGGCAGTAAACAACCATGGTGAATTTTGTACCCTGACTACACGTAAAATTTCGTTTTTCGTTTTTCTTGTAACTGTGGCAGCCTATATATTGGGGCTTTATCTCTTGGTATTGTAGACAAGCCCTTATCGTAATCTATACCAGACTGTTTCAGTCGGCTAGTTTCCCGTTGACTGGTGGCCATCTGCGGACCCTTAATTGGCTGCTCTGATTTGAACATCTTTCTTCTGGGTAGTTGGTGTATCTGGTTAATTCACAGTCGAGGTGAGAGCACTTCCATTATAATTTCGTCAACAGTGCGGCATAAATTTCAGGCCTTTTGATCGCCTTTTATGCCTTTTTGAATCCGAAAGACAACCCCATCAACCCGACCGTCTGAATGAACGTTATTGGAATTATCCACTACGCGTTACTCAGTGGAGTATCCTCAATCGCCAGGATTGTATGGAAATATGTTTTCGATTAATGAACCCCGGGCCCGAAGCCCGCATCATTCTTATAAATGTGGGTTACAGTGAATGAAAACAGGCGAATCCGTAAGTTTCAGTTCGACAATAGATGAAGTAGGAACAAAAATGACCGCCCTACTGTGAAACATTCGTTTGGTAAGCATTAAACAGTCTTTGAATTCATGTCACTTCCGGTAGAGAAGGAGATCGCGATAAGGTAGCACGCACATGTTAAATACACGCAAGTTAACAGGTCCTAAGACATATTGAAACGTACTGGCAGAAAAATGTGGTAAATCCACGGACACTCACGCCCTCGGCTGGCCAGTAAAGATAAGGTAACTAGTCAGGTTCGTTGGGCACGTTGCAGGTATTTTTATACTTCCGAGTTGTTGAGCAACAAAAATGTCTGCTGTACTATCAAAAGTGTGGTTAAATGAGTTTTCGGCAATTTCTTTTTCAAAACTTACACCGAAATTGTTTGAATCTTTTAGTTTGGCGTTACATATGGAACTGTTTACTCATGTAATGTCGCCGTCGCTTTTGGGTTTCACTGCGAGTTTGTTGACAGCGCCATCTTCTGCGCTTGCTTGCTCAGCTCGACAAGCCGTCTGCTGCAAGTGGCATTTATCTTCAATTTAGGAAGAATGTGTGTTCACCTCTGTAGGCGCATCACTCCATTAGGAGGTAGTGTCCACTCGCCCGTTCAACACTTAGAAATCATCACCGCCTATGGCGTTCCTTATTGATGAAATATTGCCACTCAGAACATGGTCGCTCCACCTAATGTCTATGTTTGTACCACCTATTGTTTGAATTTATAATTTTCACTTGCTACTAAATCTCGCGGGTAACTCGAAATTTGGTTCCAATTTGCTCGCTGTCATTGTTTATTCATAGGTTTGTTCTGTTGGTGCTTCGTGCATCATAAGTCTACTCACGATTACTGATATTCGTTAGCGAATAACACTAATTTTGCTCCGTATTAAATTGTCTGCTTGACGGTATTTATATCCGCTTTATATTGCACCGTTTAATGTAGCTATTTGGCCAACTGATATCTGAGCAAATGCCTGTTCAGTTCCACTATTTACTATCTTTACATTCTGCTCCGTTTGCCTACCGTTTTGTTTTATATAATGCTAACACTTACGTTCTGCTTCACAATGACACGCGCGAGATCCATCAGTATCGGGGGTTCAGAAATATCGAGTGTATGTGGCCGTTTCGGCTGTCGCAAAACTGATCAGAACGGTATGCAGTGCCAGACGTGTCTACAGTGGTACCGCGTTAGGTGCACCGGCCTCAAGGAGGACCAATACACTCTGCTGGCTTATCCGCACGAGCTACATTTTTCGTGAAGGTTGCATTTTATCCGGGGCTGTATCCTTTCCGCTACCTGCCACCGCCAGTAGGCGGAAATATGACTGGTAAAGTGAGATTGCAAGAAATCTGGAGACGTCAATGCAATGTACATGACCACAATTGAAGAAGCTCTGGTTGAAACCCAAACGACTTTACCCTACGTGAGGCCAGAATTGAACTCACTGAACGAGCATATTGCTCTCGCCCTTCCAAGTGTGGCGGTTGCTCGTGAGACAGTGGCTTTGTCCATAACACATATTTGAGGAAGCTGCGACAAATCTGAGGGACAAGGCACTCCAGGAGAGAAGGCTCGTTTTGTTGGGGCGATTTCCGACCACACCCTCTTCAGGTCAACAAGCAAGAACTGTGTTAAACACCGCATTCCCTCCAGAATTGACAAACTCAGTTTCTGCCAGGAGGCTTCGCCCAGAAGCTACCAAGAAGTCACTTGGACTCCTTGTGATGTTACCCGCGAAGATCAGCACGAGGGAAGTACTGAACAAGGCAGTTCAGTTAAAGAAAAGTCACACGAACGTAAAAGGTGTCTCACTGGACCGCTCACTGCAGGAGTGGCAGAAACGCTCCCAACTTGATAGAATAAGGTCATGCATTAACGCTGACCCCAAACTTCAAGCCAATGTGGAGGTCCTTATTCCCAATCTTACGAAGGGACCAGCGGCCCAGAATGGATCCACCCATATGATCATACCTATACCAAAGACGGCTGCCTTCGTCCTCTTGAATGGCCAATCACTTCTGGGGCTGCACGGGTCGGAAACAATAGCTTCCAAAGAGGCCACAGAGCATCAGTCTTGCTCTAAAACCTCATCCATGGGACCTCCAAGACGTCCTACGAAAACTTGCTTTATTCCTAAGCTATACAACCCAATGAGCCTGCTTGGGTCACCTCTAACTTCTAGAAAGGCTCATACCTGGTTCATTCAAGCCGCATTTCCCTCTT
>LUCH01000795.1:38586-61336 GCA_013368495.1 Paragonimus heterotremus
TTCTGGCATGGCCTTGGACATAAGGCCAACGTTAACATTGTGAAGCGAAAATTGATGTAACTACTCAGCATTTTTTAAATCAAACATTGAAAATTTTGGGAACTATCGTTTTGGAGGCAAGTGGGCCAAATGATTCTTCATGAACCAGAATTTTCTTGTGTTATTATGTCCGTTTTGTGAATTTATCCCCATTATTGGTGTATTGTAGAATTAACAATTATGTGTACGTTATGGGTTTCATGTTAAAATGTGTGTACTGATCACGCTCATCTGAGCATGTTTTCTCGCAGATGCGTTGAGAAATGTACCATTATTATTATTATTATTATTATTATTATTATTATTATTATTATTATTATTATTAGCAGTTACGGAACCTTACACATGTTACCGGTTCAATTTCCCACATTCCTTAGGCCATAACCGCAGATGAGTTATAACAATACTAATGGTATATTTCTCAGTGTATCTGCGAGAACCACGCTCAGGCGATCTAGCCCTCAAATTTACTAGCACGAAATATCCCATTCGCAAGAACAAGTGATCGCTCAGTAGGGCAACTACCTTGCCTCTCCGAAGCCATCAGTCAAAAGTCTAGCATCAACAAAGCCCCCTAACTTGTCGCAGAGGTTCGCTTGCCGCCAAAGCTCATCCACATTGGAGTTGTAATGTTCCACTAATGGTGGTCTAGCATAATCGATGCAGTGATTCAACGTGTATATAAAAGAGCGTCCATGTGTTCGAAAGGATAGTGCGAGAGTCATTCATAGGCCTCGTTAGTCGTGAATCATATTCACGACCAGCCAGATGAGCACACGATTCCGTAGGAAAATGTTGTTCAGAAGCACACGTAAAAAGGACATACAAGCGTTAAGTAGGTCTGCATTGAACGCAACTAAAAACCTTTCACTGATCTCTTCTGCTGGCGGCTGATTTAACTGATGCAAAGACTTGGTCGCCACGAATGCTGGTATGGAAAAACAACTTGTTGTGCGTGCATTTTGTAGTGTTCACAGTGTATGGTTATATTTTGTAGTTCACTTGTGAGCGTTTTGTATATGCCGTTTCGTTAACTTCATCTGCACACTTGTTTGAGAGCACCACGATTTTTTTGGAATTTCACTTGCAGTAAAACTTAACGGGAGCCTCCGTGCAACGTCTGTTTTCTCCTCTTGTGTGGATTTTTGGCTGGCGAAGCAACTGTACGGTGACATTTCTCAGTTTCGGGTACCTGCTGAACTATCAGCACCCAACGTTCGCCACCCTATATCGCGTGTCGAATTATTCATCCGATGTCATCTGAACCCACCCTCCAGTGGTGTTCTCCCGTTGTGTGGTGGTCTATTCAGTTCAGCGGATATCCACCTGTTGGATAGTCATACCATTTGTTGATACATTTTCTGTTGTATTTGTACGCATACCTTTTGCACCCATCGGTTGCCGTTGCAGCTCTTCTCTGGTGTTATCATATTTCGGCCATTTTTTATCGCTTGGTTGATTAAACCAGTGCAAGTTTGATTTGCATCGCTAGTTGTACATCATTCCTCAAACCGCGTTGTTGAATTTAGTAATGTCGATTCTTCTACAATGGAACTTGATGCATACAAGTTAATCGTATCAGATTTCCTTCTTCAACTAACCATCTGTATACTATGTTTGTTCTCACTTTCCAGAAGCTTGCTTCTTGTTTGCTTCGTTTACTTTAACACACCTATTCAACTCCACTACACTATGTTCCGGTAATCACGAGATATCCGGGTTCCTTAACTTGTTCATTGGTTGCGACACAGCAGTTCTGCGCTGCAGCAGTTAAATCTGGGTCCTATGAAAGCGAAGTTTCTATCTGCTCACAAACCTACCATCGAATCACTGAATTGATGGGGCACGATTATAGTTTACCCCTGGGGTGTGATGCACAGGGCAGACATGTTCACAGTCGACTGCTCATGTGCCGAAACGCAGAGAAGAATCTCCGAAAAAGGGATATACTCGACAGGCAAACACATGAAACGGCAGTCGCTACCTTGAATGTCCGTTACAGTTGTAGACCACTCTTAGCTAGCGTGGAGACACTGGAGGACATCGTTATTCCGGAGCACGGGTTCCAGTAGTAGTGTAAGAACTCTCCCACAAAGTCTCACTCCAAATTCGGTGAGCTATCCAGTGGTAATAATTCAGAAGATAACAAACAACGCAGTGCTCTACATATTGCCAAGACGGAGGTACAAGAAAATGTACAGCCAGTAAGCGTCCTGCGTGTAGCGCGCGGAAAGGAAAAGTAAAGTTCCATGCTAGAGGAAATAAGATATACAAATGGACCAAGCAAACATGCCTTGTCAAGCTGTTCTTGGATTTCCCTACAATAGAGGGAGTCAACGAGACCCAGCATGAATCAAAGGCTCGGGGAGTCGTTCACACAACTTTCACAAGCGCAAACGGTGCCAACAACTGCGCGCGCTTTCCTAAATCTCCGCTCAAACTAAAAAACCGGTCTAGTCAGCCCTCAGACCTCACGAATTAAGCATGAAGAAAGCAGATGGCGTAGGCATTTGTCAGGAAAGTCAGTTTCCTTCCATACAAAATTATCTGAAAATTCAACGATATGAAATTTTTATCAAGTTTAAGTAAAATAGTATAAATAACGTTGCAACAAAATATATAAAACGACACATTTTACTTAGTCTCGCAAAATAGTGTTCGCACGTATCTCAATGACACGTGTCCTGAATGTGCATTCAGAGATGCATCGACGATCGCGTGTTCACCAGCACATATATGTGGGCAGCTACGTATAACAATAACGAAAAACGTCCATAAACACATTACATACCTATGAATATGGCATTATATATGGTCAAAAGACACATGTATATATCTGAGTCAACATGACGTGATAAATGTATATATATATACGAATATATGTTTATAAGTGCCACTATACAAACCGATGCCTATATATCTTGTCTTTCTCTGTGAATATATGCACTTCTACAACGGAAAATTTATAATTATGTGCTATTGATCGGGAAGCGCATTCTGGCATTAATTTGACGACGGAGCCATTCATCGACCAATCAGAAAATTCGATCGTTCAAATTGTTTTCCCCGGGTATGAAAGGAAACCACCAATCACTTGTCAAGTCGTGGATGTGAAATGAAAGAAGTGAAAAGGTCGCTAGGAGTGACAATCCCTCTAACGACGTAATTCATGGTATTGCGAAACAAAACCATTAAAGGTTGTTGTTCATTATTTCTATTCACCTGCCACTGATCAACTCAATTTTGTTGAGTCGTTTCAAACTGATTGAACTCAAGGTGATTATAACCAGCGGTAATTTGTCGGAAATATTAGTTTGATAAACAGTAATCGTTTTTATCACGTTCAGTCAATAATGTTTGTGTTTTAAATGGAAATTAGCTGTTCATTTTCATATAGCATTTCCATTACCTCGGAAAATATGAGTAATGGAAGAAAGTTTTGAACGGCTTACATTCATGATCAAATACTTCTGACATGTGCCCGAAACTACCAGTTTATTTAATCCAGGTGCACTTGGATTAAATAAACTGGTAGTTTCGGGCACATGTCAGAAGTATTTGATCATTATAGGAAGATCTGTAAGCTGGATGTGTTAGTCCAGAGACTGCCAATATTTTCAGATTCAGTTCGCGAGTTACACATAAACATCATTTTTTGAACGTTAACGGGCTAAATAATATTTAGCATTTATATATATAATATTTAACATTGAATCACAAATAGTTGTGACTGACTGTTTAGTGCCCGCACATTTTAGTAGCTCCGTATCACACTACAAATGACAACCAAACAGCAGTTAACTGGGAGGAATAAGCAGTGACCGCCGGTTTTTGATAAAAACTTTTTGGTAGAAAACAATTGGTCGGAAACAATTAATTGTTTACCAATGTGTGGTACAAGACAACTCACGTCCAAATCGTGGCCAGAAAGGGACGATCGTCCCTTCGGACTTCGAAGTCCGTTTTGTTTGCTGGGAAGCTAGCTGTCCCACATATATTTGGGCCTCAACATATGGTTTCACGCGTGTCCTGTGCTAACCTTAGGCAAGCCAAATGAAACTTATTGCATAACCAATGGTTTTACATCGATTTCAACACAACTGTATTATTTAACTCCCCCAGAATGAATCTACAAGCAGTTTTGGTGTGCTAATTAAACAAACAATACATGTAGTGTACAAGTGGGTGTGCGTTAGACCCTCGTCCACCAATAGTTAAAACGCATTTCCTGAAGAGCAGTCAGAACGTAGTCCTAACGGGCATCGATGTAGTGAATGCTGCGAGGTTTAGAAACAAACCGTATATTTCCAGTAACATTTGGAAACATGGTAAGTAATTAGCTCTAGCCTAGTCTGGGACCAACGGCAACAACCAAGAGGAGAAAGAAAAGAAGTACGAGATGGGCTACAGCCCACTCGGCGGCACTCAAAAGCGTACCCGTTGAAAAGTGGATGGAACCTTCGAGTGCGTTAAACAACTCTCGAAAAGGTTTGGGTTAGACGACCTTGAACAATGAAGTAGTTGATGAGTCGTTAGAAAAGGGGCAAACATTCGCTGCGTGCAATTAGTTGCACGACTGAAGAAAGTGGCACTGAGTTCGTGCCAGGCCTTCTGTTGCAGGCGTATACAGAATCATGCGTACAGAACAGACAAGCAGGAAAACAATTGCAGCCGGGATCCTTAGAGAAGCCACACGATCGCTGGTTACTACACACACCTTTAGAGTTTTACTTATTTTTGTCTACTAACCACGTTTTACTTTTGTATAACGTTTTTACGCACAAACGACATGCCTCGTGATGTACTTCACCTTTACATGTTGTTAAAATTTAAAAACGACCTTACAAAACAATACCAATCGGTGTGCTGTCCTCTCTGTTGCGCAGTTGCTTGACGATACTACACGGATCTTCCGCTCAATTTTTTTAGCTTCGCCGTGCTGCAAAAGTCGTTGCAGCTCCGACCGCGCTTTAGTTGTCTGCGGTAACTCCGTAATACCCTTACTTTTTGTATACTGGTAATTTTTAACAATGTGGTGGTCATCCTGAACACTTGTGAACGCCTTCTCCGAGCTAAATTATTTGCTTGCTGCAACTTGCTGAAACCCCGCAACCATTCTGCTACATTCGTTTATTTTATTGTCACTGATAGCTTAGTGAGGTGCGATTGCATTTACCTATGCTATTTTTTAAACTTATTTTGACGATTACACACATCATTAGTGTCCCACTGGAGATTGCGGGGCTTGAAATTAGCCAGCGGTTACCAATGACAACGCGTAATTAGGACGCATGTGGGCTGGTGGGATCTAAATAAAGCCAAACGAATAGTTAGCCGAATCCTTTTGGCAGTCCCGTCTATGCTGCATCTTGTTCTTACGCACTGTGGTTATCTAGCAGACAACATAAGTCAGCATATTGTTGCATGGAGAAACAAAAATTACGTACAAATATTGCAACTGTACATGAAAGACGGCGCAGCGTTATTCCTTTTTCGGTCTTTACTTCAATGGTAGTTCTACGTGTATTCACTACAGAGAAGTTGCACCTCCATATTTCTTTGAGTTTCGTCTGAAAGGAACCCGCGAAGTGAATAGTGAAGCAAATTGATTTTGTTATGATGTGGTGGGATAAAAAATAATCAACATGGTTGGCAAGTGCTAAATACAAGTGCAGTTCAAACATGTGAATATCTGGTGAGAAGTTTGTTTTACAACATCATTCAAGTTGAATAACGTTAAACGTCATCGTTTGTTAGTAAAAAATACATTTGCAAGCGCCCACTATGTAGCAACAGCTGAAGCAAATTAGTTTTGTAGAAAAGTTTGACAAACAAAGATAGTCAAGATACAAAGTACATGGGCATAAGAAAACCTGTCGAAATTATGTCTGCCCACCCGCATTACTTGGAAATTGTACAAAAAATAACATTAAGTATAAACTGATGCGTTCAGACGGAAGCAAAATGTTGACTCACTTACTATCGTCTTATTGGTACTTTTGGATTTCAATAGAATAAATGAATGCTTTTGTGAAACTGTACACTGTAAAGGGGCTTATAAAATATGTTTTTACAAACCACCCAAATAACCTTACACTTGCTACACCGTGGTCTCTAATGACAGCTGAGTTGTGCACTACTTGATCTCTTTTGCCAATTGCTTTCTCATCCATCTCAGCAATCTGAACTTTAACTAACTCCTTATAGGGAGTTGAACAGATCCAAACGTATTTTATCAGGGACAAAAATAAGGTCTGGTAGCACATAACAAGCACGGTTCGATTTGAGAAAAGTCTTGGCGTCCAGTTACAAAGAGTCTCCATAAAAGTGAGCACAACTTTACCATTCACAAATTTTCGGTGTTTCTACTTACTTTCTTTACTGTCACTTTTATGAGTACACCATTTCTTGCAAAGAGCTCGACCTTTAAGCCTTCTATGACATGCTAAACCAAGCCAGTCCATGCTGGAAAAAAGTCTCACATCACGTTTTACGTAAACGTGCATTAGACAAAAACTTCTACCTATTTCTCTGAAACTCCCGAATTCTTAATAGTAGCAGGTCATACGCTTCAGAGACGCCCGAGAGACAGGTTGGTGGAAAATCACAACAGTTCACAAACAGCGTCATCATGCGTCTGTTTTCAAAGTAACTCCGGAAAATAGTCACCGAAATGCAACTCACTTTAAATGGATATATAAATGGATGTACTGTTTATCGTTAAGGTACGTAGTTGTCTCCACTCACGCCTGGTTTACCAAGGGCTGCTGGACGACTGCATAAAGATTACTTGCCAGATTATTTGCTCTAACTCCCTCCATTCCTATTTCAGAAAGACAATCCTAAATAAACGAGATACCGATTATGCACAATTGACAAAATTTTTCGCATTTGTAATAATCCTCCAGACAGCCCTATTTGATAAGAAACAATCGGTTAGTGTTTTTTAATAGTTTTTCAGTATTGCAGATTCTTTTAAGTGGTGTTCTAGTGCTATATGTCCAACTGTCTGCCACATTACACGGTTGAAAAATCATGTTACCCATTTTAACTAAAAATCCTGAATACGAATTGACTAAGGAGTCTTAGTGCAGGATCACCACTTAGAGTTCATAGGATGTATAGTGTGCCTTCTCTTCGGATGTACGATCAGCCTGAATATCGCTTACCACTCAGTGTGACTGACAACTTAGATATGGTCAACTGGTTGTACCTGTTCGAATCAACTGTTAAGACTACTATCTTACGAAAAGCGGACATCGGTTCAAACTTAAATCGTGACAAATATTTGCATCACCAATAAATTGTAGTTGGAGCAAAACATGTCTTTTGCCTCTTTTTAAAACAAGGATATCTAAAGAGTTTATCAGAAACCAAAATCTATTCTATAAAAAAGGAGAATGTATCTTAGTCTAAGCTTCAGATACTTAGTGTTCCAACAACTTTTAGGGGAATAAGGAAAAACTGCCCGTTCTAGTTGTCTCTTTCTGTGATCCCGTGTTGTATGCTGATTAACGGTTGGTCGTTGCATTTGTTTTGTCTTCCTATCATGAACTGGATGAGAACAGTTTCTCACTTGACAGTTACCAAACGTCGACGATCAGCATCGAATTATTGTAACAGTTATGGTGATAGAGCTGTATAATGACCCATGAAGGTGGAAAAAGGAAGTGTGAATACTGCCAATCAACGAAGTGGGTTTAGGGCGAATAGTGATAACTTTTGGGCATATCCCACGCCGCAGTATGTAACCACCTGATGGAAAAACTGGAATGCCTTATCAGAGTGAGATGAAATAGGATTATTTTATCAAACCTGATTAAAATGTCGAGCGCTACATAACATAAGTAATTACTGGAACCCAACATTTGTGTGAAGAGGAGGTGGTAGCAGCAAGCTAGTATGCCACATCTAAACTATTGACATCTGATAAAGTTATAGTCGTTGGCGGATTATTGTGCACAGCTTAAAACAAAGTAGATAAATATCATGTTATCTGGATAGATCGTCGGACCAGCTTCATCTTCAGCGACAAATATTTGCCAATTTAACATTTTCCAATGGCTAAACGGTTTACTTTAACGACCCAGCACAGCAATATTAGCGTTTTGTCGTGAACAGTCCAAAGGTAGCTCTCTGATAATGTATGGTGGGAAGTTTTGAAGTGGCCTTTAAAATAACACCAATGAAGGGGAAATGGAAGTCAATTTTTTAAAAGCACACCTGTGTTACAGCCTTAGTTAACGAAATTTGGGATGGAAGCCTCTGTTCTATCCTCCTTATTTGTGGTTCGGATTGATGTTGGCCCAACTCCCATAGGTGACCCATGAGGAGGTGTGTGTAAAGACCATGACGTTTTCGAAATCATATGGAGTTCGGCAGCGCTCTCTAAAAAGAAGAGCACAAAATGTTAAACTTCCTGATGAACCGACTGCAACTGTTGTCTCATTGGATGAAAGAGAAAAAGGACCACGGTAATTCCTTTAGGATGACATAAAAGGTAAATTTTGATCAAATCAGTTTGTCTTGACGTGGATCGTTTAGGTTACTAGCAGTCAGCCAGTGTGGGTGCGACCCACTGAGTGAGACGATTGCAATTTTTCGGGATTTTAAAGTTAGAAGTGCACGCATATTCAACCCCTGAAGTTTCTCAAGATCGTTTTTAGCATACCAAATGTAAGTTGCTCTAAATTAGTGAGTAAATTTTCCAGCAACTTAGGAATGCATTTTAGACCTGTGCACACTCAGGTTTTCGGCAGTGCGGCAGAAAAATATCGATTTTCATGGTAGTCAAACAATTCAGAAGTAGTAAAAATCGTGATGAGGTCAGACTACCGAAGTAAACTTATAAACCGATACGGGCTTACGTATATTTGTAAGTAGACCTAGATGAAAAGTTTGATCTAAATTTTGAAAAATCGTTAATAAGAAGACACCTGAGAACAAATGACACTCTCAAACCAGACCACTTACGGGCTTATTGAAGCGATCGGTTCGGCAAGTTGGTTTGTAGAAATGTCATTTTGGCTAAAAATTATTTTTAGATCCTGGGAAGTATGACACCTTCTGTGTAGTTCCACAGGTACTTATCTATATAGAGTAAAATCACTGGTGAAGTATATAGGCTTCGAAAAAACATCGAATTAACGGTCCCAGGTTAGAAAACACTTCAGACGTAATCCAAAAATTATGGGTCTGTAAACTCTATTAAATATTTTTACTAGAAAATATGATACCAGCCTGTAACTCAACGCAGCGTCGAAGTAATTTACAGGCCAGTGTATGGAAAAAGGCATAGTTTTCAGCCTGTAACGGCGACCAGTCGACAAAACTTTTTATGTTTCGTCTTTGAAGAATGGTAAACGAAACTTCGGTGGGTGAAGTATTTGTTGAAGTTCTACTTTTGGATTTAGCAAACATATACTCTGTTGATGTCCTATAGCTACAGCAGTACTCAAGCTTGGTGATTGTTGTGAGAAGGTACCGGTTGATAAACCCTTCTTAATACGAAGGCTGCTGTTAGCTGTGGGTGATTTTCAACCAGAAATTTCGATGTATTGGAGGATAACGCATGTGAGCTGGACCAGCCGGGAAGTTCAGTAAAATTATCTTTCACGGGTGGACAGTAGAATATCTCCGACTGTCATGCCTCTAGGAGAACCGAATCCATATTCATTTGGATACGGCAAGCTTACCACATAGAGCAAGATGAAAAACGAGGGGTAGAATTTTGTTCTAAGGAATATCCAAGTTTGTAATAGTTGAGGAAGCCAAATGATCTTCTGCCTTCGTAAACATGGAATGAATTGAAACGTAATCTCGTGATGAGTTTCATTATCGTGATTTTTCAGAATAAACATCGTCTTTCTATGACTACTTTTAGCGGAATTGGTATAATCTGGCAAGAATGAGAGTTTCTATCTTTTTGGTATCTGGGGATTTTGAACCCGAGCTGACGCTACTAGCTTACAAGTGATTAAAGGGCTTCGATTGACAGCGGGCAACTTTAAACGAATCCGCGAGGTTTTTTACGGTTTCAAGCACCTCAAAGAAAATTAAAACAAAACGTTCGACAACCTGCATACAAGCGATGCATAACTAGATTTGTATCTATTTGGCATTTCTGTCACACTGTTGATTTTTAATAGTCTTCAATTATATTTCTGTGGCGTAGTGGGCACTGGTGGCAGTAAAAAGCTTGTATATAATTTCTCAGAATTTGGATAATAAATAGTCACGACCCACCTAGTTCTCTACTTTGTCTTGGTCAAATCTTACGGCTTCTTTAAGCAGAACTGTATGTTCAACAGTGAGTTGTGTTGGTTGTAGGGATAAATTTTCACACAGAAATGAACTGCCACAATATCGGTCTACTCGTTCGACATTGTGAAAATATTTTGTTGTTGGAATGCCGACATTTTTGATTAGTTTGCTATTTCATGGATATAAAATAACCACCATACGATAATCGTGAAGTGCATGAACGGTCCAAACGGTTCAGGTTAAAGCGTAGAATACAAACATTAAGCAAGTTCACGTCACAATTTCATTGCAGTAGCATTATTATAGATAAGCTAACGTACCTTCAGACAGCACAGCCTTGGTCAAAAGCTGTATAATGTTTATCCCAGTCATATAGATCTCACTTAGCAAATTCAAAACAATACGACGGATATTATATATTCAGCAGGTTCACTATTTAAACCTGTTTAAGCTAGGATCTTCAGGCGCAATTTGCTACTCACTGCTTTCTGGTAGCTTCCGGTTTACTTTGTAACAGGGTCACCTAAACCCATAATTTTGTTTGACACGAATCCAAAACAAAATCTCGTGCATTGTTTAGGCCTACTTCAAGGTCATTCCCACAATGATTGTCACTGATACAACTCACCGTTTAACAGACTGACATCCGGCGCGATGAAACTAACGCTAAGCAGTTGGTATCGAACTATTAATCCCAGACAATTTGGCTTATTCTTTAAGCCCTAATTTTCAGACCTTTGTAAAACTAATTTTCTAATGTGTGAGGTTGATGAGCTGGGGTAACTTCCTCTTCAAAATGAGTGGGTGTCTTCAACACAACAGATCCACTACCATAGAGGCAGAAGTTAACCGTGATTTCACAAATGAATGAAACTAGTATCACGCATTCCAGGGCCAATTTGATGGTGATTGTCGTGTACGGAAGTCTATGAATTCAGATTTTCAAACAATTATCGTTACGAAAACACACTAAACCGATTGAGACAAGTCTGTCGTTAATGTGGTTGAGAAGGCACAACTACTATGAACCGTGCCTTTTTGTTACATCTGCTACACAAACCTCACAGCAGTTTCCTCCGTTCTGTGCAGATAAGCTTTTGATTTACCAAGGACTGGTGTCAAAATTATTCACAAACAACTCTATCTCCTTCTTCGATCCTTACGGCGATTAGTGAGCAATTAAATTACACTTGGTTCTAAAAAACTAGTACTGTTTTCCACTGGAAAAATTGGCCCATATACATTGTCAAAAGTATCTCCCTTATAGGGTTCTGAAAGATTCATTCTTTCTAAGGAAGTGCTTGGTGCGAATAGACATCACAAAAAAGTATTAGTTTGGACGAATATGTTTCTTTTTAGAGGACTGCTCATGAAAGCAGCGCTGTATCTTAACGGATTTCATGAATTTTAACCCAAAGTTATGTTGCTCATTTTGATGCAAATAGTCCTTCTTACCCAATTTTAGGTTCTTTCATCTTTGTAGTTCTAATACTCTATTGATAATACGTCAGCTATGTATTAATTCTCAGTACCTCTGCAAAAACTGCACTTTCAGTGGGGTGGATTTAAGGTTCCAGCTTACGCACCAGAATATGTTCAACGTCTTACCTGAGCTAGCTAGACTGAAGATGCTGAAACTTACGTAAGAGCCTTAGAAAGCGACCTGTAGATTGGTGGATGGGTGCCCTTACTACTGTGCTACTCCGATCTTGTTAAAAACTGACTGATTCTTTAGGAACGTACGAGTGGCCCAATAATGATTTCTCGCAGTTTGCATGGTGGGTGAAATGGCTAAGATCTATTTAGAAAACCTCGAAAACTTTTAGTGGGATCAGTTAACCGATTTTAATGTTTCCGGCGCTACGGAGAAGGTCTGGACTAGAAAAACTAGATGGAAAGTTAGAATCACGCTAATTTGTTGACATTAAATAGTCTTTATGAAACGGTTTGTCCAAAGAAAAATGCAGATGAACAGTGCTAATCTAACAAGAGAATTTGCCACTAACATATTGAAGTATATTTACAGTTGCTACCTTGTGTCCGTATTGAGAAATAAAGAGGACAGAACTCACGGCCTACAAAATGATGTTTTTTATAGTGGCGGCAGATAAAATTATTACACTTAAGATAACCCACACTGTCTGAAAGTAATACTGTTATCTTTTAGCCCAGTATACAGTTAACAGCAAGGGAGTTGTCAATCATTAACTACATGTAGTGTGAACGCATTATATTCCATGTAAGACTAGTTTGTTGAACAACATTTAGCCAGCTCTCGTCATGTTCATGATGTATCTATGTTTTCGTAAAGGTGAAATCCGGCACAGGGAAATCCCGTACGTATTTGCATTCCTTAGGTTCAGCTTTATCGTTTACGATCCTAGATCTCCAGATTGCAATGTCAAGGGTACGCAACGTAGAGATAAAAAATTGATTAGTTTGGACAGTCTGCAAATAGTACGTGTTCTGGTGCACGCATCTGTTTAGTAAAGAAACATTTCTGCCTGTGACATTTTTCTCAGTCACATTCTGTCACTGTAGCCGGACTACTAGTCACAATTTTGGTGAACACGAGAATGGTAATTGACGGTCTGACGGGCATACGCTCATTTGCATTATGGACAACACGTCAAATCAGCGTGAACAAACTGTTTTCCATAGTGCTCTGTTTACGCCGGTATATCCACCACTTTTTCTCTTAGTCAGTAGCGACCTGTTTACTTTTTTGCTACTCTACAAAACTGTTGGTTCAAATGTGACCGTACTGTTTGTTTTTCTGGTTTATGATATTTTGCAGTACTCATTTGTCGTCAGAGGATAGCTGCTTTTATATTCAATATTTTATATTAGATTGTGTATTGATCCTATCAATTCTATATTAAATATTTGTTTTGCATCAGACGGGTTGGCATTTTTGTTACAAAAATGACTTGAGCACACAAATATAATAGGAATCTGGCTGGATCCGACGTGGTTTCAAATTTCTATTGGAATGAAGCGTTGAAAACTGCGTTAAACGCACGGTCTTAAAAACGAATATAGTGCAATTTAATTGATGAAGAAGTTATATCTTCATATTTATCCAAAATGTGGATAATTTTTTTCGTAAACAAAGTGGAAAGACGAAACTTGGCAGACGCTGACATTTTACACTAATCATCCGATACCAGTCGGCATCACTCCGGATTGTGTACATGGCTGCACAGAGATGGTTGAAAAGGGCAGTTTGCGTGGGTTTCCGATTTGAGCCAGGTAATGAAAAGCAGGACCTAAGACTCACTGAAACTCGTGCGGTGGTTGACTGTTCACTCTATCAGAATGAATAATACAATCCACTGTTGCCGTCACTTATTTAACGGTATATAAGAACTCCACAAACTTTGCTGAACACTGCTCATTTCTTCATTAGTTAATCGGTCTTATCCAACACAGATCAACCAATTTAGCGGATGCATCTCTTGTATAATAAAATCTCTGAGCCTACGCGGAAGAACTGTGTTGTGACCAGTAGGACGTTAGCAAACTACGGAAGATCACTAGCAACCAGCCGACATCTAATATACTGACTAAATCTGTACAATTGTAACAGACCTGTAAAATGTTCGATCGAGGATAGTTTGGCCTCATTATCATTTCTCCATCGAGTGTGTAGGTCTCCTACTTCAGTCAGAAACCTAGACAAAATGCTATAGATACATGGGTTCACTGCCAGTATAGCGATTAAAGCTCTATGAACAAATGCATAGCCTTGACAATTACGTTCATGTTGAATGGCGCAGCGACGCTTCGAGGGTACCATTGTGGATTGGTTACTTAGCGAACATACTCACCTCACTAACTGACAGTTGCGAATGGTAATCGATGGTGATCGATGTAACATCTGAATGCGTTCATGGTGTCTAACGGTATTTCAACAACCATGACGGTCTATCTTGGCCCTGCTGATCATATGACCTAAATCCCTTAAAACTTCCAATGTACCAACTTTAAAAAACAAGCCCAAAGAGCACGGATATATAAACTCTTCTGCCAAGTGAGCTTGGTGCTTTGAAAGTATACCAACAGATAAAGCGGCGGCATGTATTGGTAACCTTTAGTTAATTTGGGGATGAATTTGTACCGACTACCTTGTTTCATTGCCCAATCGTACGCAATCTTGCATTTAACAAAAGACACTTAGCGATCGACAGAGGCTGGCGCGCGTACACAAAAAGGCAAGCACTGTGCTTCTTTCGTGTCCAAGCAGGCTAAACAATGAAAGTTGCGTCTGTATCTGTTGTCTCGGTATATAACACGAGAAGACCGGTGCAAAGAATCAAAGAATGGATTAATACACCACGAATGTTAGGTTTTCAGGTCCATAGGAGACCAGGGCAGAAAAGCAGCTATTAATTAGCACATTTCTGGCCTCAGTCGGCTGATCGTAAACGCCATATCAAGGCGCAGGATGCAGGATAAGTATGACGCGATGTGATAGACTTCATTTCAGCAAAAACAGGCGAGTCATGAGTAACATGCTCCAGATACAACAGTTCACTTTACTGTGGGCTAACGAAGTCAAGCCGCCTACAGCCACAAGCAATGTTAATGAAAGCCTCCTAATCGGGTTAAGTTTTTCGCCGCGGCATTGTCACACTGTTAGGTTCGAATTCTCCTGGTATTCATCCTTCGTAGCTGAGTCCTTAGGTTGAGTGCACTAACAAGTAAATCTGAGGTCTGCACAAAATGAAAAAGAATCAGTTGAGTGCAAATTAGCGTCGTTGATGCTACAGTGTTGACAAATGAACGATGAGGGCCTTAACGAACAATACAAGCCATTAAGGTATGGAGTGGTGAACAGCAGAAACACAAAATCAACAACTATGGAGACTGGGGAAAAAATGAAAACGTTGGTAGTACGCCCCTGAAAGCCGGGTAGTTACTAATGTTCTCCGAGAAGTGACAGAAGTCATTTATTATACATACAGATCTACGCAACACAGTCTGCCTCATTTTCGGGCTTTCAAATGAACATTTCAGTCTTTGGAGAAGAGATGGGACGTTGCTTTTCATCTGTGAGTAAGCTGACTAGAAGAATCATGGATCATTTGGATTTATCAAAACAAAGCCTCAATGTTCGGCAAGTAAACAAGGAGCAGTCTGTCATTTACTTCATCCACTTTTTCATCCACAGCAAGCGTAAACGGTTTGTTCCACCAGAAGGACCTTCAGAAAGCAAAACCTTTCATAGTGAACACAATCTTAAGATATCAATTTCAGCGGGCTCATGGGGAATTATTCATGCCAGTCTAAAAGCACCGTGGATTGATATTCGGCTTAACAGGCTCGCCCAATGCTCCAGTAAATATGATTGTTAACCACTACACTGTACTCATAAGTTCATCTATAAACCACTTGGTGATTTTTTCTCAGTTTCATTTACAAGTAATTATCCGAAGCGTGGAACCAAAAGGATCAATTGATCATGGATGGCAAAACATTCGTAGCAATGACTGTGACTTGATTGTTTGACGTTTTCATTTGCATATTCAAGTTACATTATACGTTTGTTTTGTCGAAGAAGTCTGACTTACTTTGCAACCTAGCTGTATCAACCTTGGATGACATATGAATGTTGACTTCTTTCTTGTAAACACCGGTTGTTTTGTTTACTATATTTTCGTATCTAGCTGTGATTATTACTAAACCCTTTCGAAAATTAGTAAACGGTTACAAACTGTTTAAACTACAATAGACTTGTACGGCTTTTATGAATAGTGCTGACTGAATAATATGAAGGATCTCTGAATAAATTACTCAAAACCGGCTAAAACTATGACTATTTTCTACTAAACTCTTGTAATGCATAGTAGACGGAGGGCAAGACATTTATGTATGAATTGCGGAACAGAGCAGTCAGTGTGCTTTCCTGAAAATCGGAAGGTCTCAGATGGAATTTATTTCCACACGTTTTTCATGTAGCAGCTGCATAGAGTGTGGATCGTCTTGTTGCACGCGAAGGTGCTTAAACACGGCTTGTAGCCGCTTTCATTCAAGTTTTTTTACGAGGGACAAGTAGACTTAATTACAACCCAGGCTGACACACTTATCCCTGGTGGAGTTGATTAACTCTTGAAATTCGCATATTGAAAACGTTAACTACTGCCTGCGTTTTAGCAAGCTCACGCGATAATATACTCTTCTTTGTCTGTAAAAAAATGTCCATTTTGTTTTCCGATATCGCTCAAGTAAAAATTCATTAAAACGTCGAGACTTAGGGACTTCTGTAATTAGTCGCCTAGTCTTTCTACTTCATGCGAATATAAGCGAATCGTAAATTTGGAAACCGTTATTTACAAGGGTGTGTATTGACAGTGTGCTATTATACATACAAAGCACATTGCTATCAATCAACTAAAATCTGTAGGCACTCAGTGATAGTGTTTACTTCATGAGTACTGACCAAGTGCCTGATTTTCTGTAAAAGAGAGTTTATAACAGAACACCACTCAGCAAGAATCAATTGTTCGTCGGAATTGAATAAGGTCGGCGGTTTGAATTTCACGGCAAACTGAGTAAATTACCAAGAAAATGAGCTCATACCTAGCGTAGTTTATATTAACTTGGCATTTTTTAACACGAGAAAATGATACTTCTCAAATCCGTGTGCACTGTTACCGTTTCAGATAAATTGGGAAAGCGATTGGGCACTGTGCAGAAACATATTGGATTAATTTAACCTACCTCTGCTGAACGGGATCTGTGAGATAGTTTTGTTTGTAGTATGTCGTCATTAGGCCAACGAAAAATTTTTGGTAAGAAGTTGACAACTGTGGTTGTTTTGTAACTTTACGTTACGTTTTTGTCACCAGTAACATCAGTCGAATGTCACTAAGAAACTTATTTCGTGAGGACAAGTTGATTTGTTGAATAATTCTGGCCAGTCTACCGTTTCATTTCGTAACAGAAAGAGTTTACATGGAAAAAAAGAATGGTATTTTTCCGCAAAAATCCAACTACGGGGAATCAGAAGGTGCATCTCATTCTGTCACAATGTCGTTTGCTGCGAAACTGTTTGGAAAACTACAAGTTCGAGATGCGAAGGGAGATATGGTTTGCGAGACCGCTCTTTCGCTACTCAAAGCTTGTCTACTGAATTCGAAAGCAGGAAAGAAACGAGTTACCATCAAGCTTCATCTGGATGAATTTAAAGTGCTTGATCGCAAAAGCAAGGTCAGTGCAAAGCCACTTGAATTTTTGCCTGTGTTGATAAAGACTACAGTAATCAATAATTAACATGGTTAGCAGTACGCTTAATGGCAAGTAGCCTAGTTTGTAGAAATGGTCAATAATTAATAATTCATTTTCTGAGAGAATGACAAACTACCGGATTCAATCATTCTTAAACTGGCTATAATTACCAAAAAGAGTCAGCTGCTTTCCACGAGAGGCAAAACTAAATTATTGACTTGGTTAACCACAATATATGGAATCAAAAACTTAATTAAATAGCCCAGTTAAAGTAGTACGTTGCCAAACGCTGATCATTTGTGTGGCTGCGTGTGAGATCATGGTGTAGGGTCGTGGCTATATAAAATACAATCGGTGCACATTTCACCACAAGGCTGAACTGGTGGGGCATGTGCAAAACTTGAAACCAGGAATCCCTGTCTACTCATGGATTAATTCAAAAGAGGCAATGGTAATCGGACTACTGTCTGATCAAATCCATCATCACATCTTGTAAGTGGTGTATTTTTCTTAACTATTTGATTAACGGAATACTTCATTTACGGACGACCCTATTCTCTGACTCACAGCAACATAAGTGGTTGGTTCGTCTTTTAAATTCCTGTAGAAAAATATTCCTCATGTTGTTACCGCAAGATCTGGTGTGATTTTTATATATGTGATAAATAAACTTGTGGAAGTTTATAGGCTCTTTGATTCAATGTAAACATACTAATCTGTGAAACCCTATTCACTCCTTCAGAATTACGTCTTGGAAGTGAAACAGTTCATTAGCTTTCCGTTTTGGAAGGACTAATGTGAGAATGGATATTATTAAATGTAATTTTTATAAGTTCGCTACCGGCACATTCAAATTAGAAGCAAAGATAACGTCAGCATACTGACAACAAAGTGACATGAATATTACGGGTAAATCCACTAGACTTTGCTAGAGCACATTACCACACTTGAGTCATATGTACCTGGTGCGACTTAGCCACATGTCTACACCAGTCTGCGAAAACACTGTAGTCTCAGATACATGAACAAGGTAACCGGCAAAAGAAGTAGTGTATATAAAACGACATATCATCTTCAAGTTTAGTCAGTTGACAAATTTCTAGTTTTCCTATGAAAACTTTCATAATATATACCAAGGATAGTGAAAAAGACTAACAAAACATTGTGCGGACTTAGTCTGATGAGTGTTAGTCACTTGAGCATATGGGTAAACACAAGCTCCTGATTGTCAAAGGGCTGCCGGAATCCGTTTTGAATTAGCTTGTCACAGTGACCGAGGCTAAAGAACGCCTGTGTTTAACCTTCGCCGCAATTGGCTTGGACTGCACCATTTGCAGTTCCACTCAGACGCACCAGGTATCCAGTGTATACCCGAAGAAATAAGACCGGGAGGCGTGTGACCCCGAGCTTTTGTGTCCTGCCGGCCGTTGCTGGTTAGTCACTTGATTAGCTAGCACGAAAAGGAAACTCTTATCTCTCGGAGATTCCACTGATATGGTCTAAACTTGGAAGAAAAATCGTGAAGATGAAATGCAAGAAGTAGTTCAGTATAAGGGTACATGTTAGTGCACTCTAGAGGGAATGGAGGAAGAAACAAAATTCCAGGTTGAGCTGGAAGGAAACAAACGAAACATTCACCACACAACACACCAATAAAGCTGAAGAAAACAAAAGGTACAGGACCACAGACACTCAGGTTTATGAAAAGGGGGTCAGGTGAGTTGCTAAACGACGGTGTTCGTTGGTCGATGCGAACAAGAAGAAAGGATATAACTGATATAACCTACTTGACCTTGACTTACTCGTTGTCGCTTGGCCGCCGATATGCTTGGAGTAGTTTGGTTATCTACTAATTCCAGACGGCCTGTGCATTCACGGCCTCATACGAGGGGGAGTCAAAAAGTAATGCCATTTTATTTCGGACAGGTATAATTATCAACATAGGAACATGTATTATACATCAAAATAAACCTGGTCCTCTGTGGGTCACTTCCCTACTTCTCAACATAATCACTGTTACGCTCAATAACAACGTTCCACCTTTGAATGAGCGCATGTATCCCTGCCTCGTAAAATTTTGTTGTCTAGTCTTTGAGCCATTTCTTCACTGTGGTTTTCACTTCATCGTCACTGGAATAACGTTTGCCTCTCAAACCCTTTTTCATGGGACCGAAGAGGTGATAATCTGAAGGCACTAAACCTGGTGAGTATGGAAGATGCCGTAAAGTTGTCCACCCGAATGAGGCGATTGTCTCCCTTGTCTTGATGCTTGTGTGTGGTCGATCATTGTCTTGGCAACTCGGGTCTCACTCGTTGGATTCTTGCTCTGAGCCTCGTCAGGGTCTCGATGTAGGCGTCAGATTTTATTATTTCTCCTCTAGGCAAGAAATCTGTCTTCTCTGATCAGAGCATCTGCTTTTGCTTTAGTGGCAGGACTGACAGACTCCGATGGACGACCAGAACGGGGTTTATCGGCTACGTTCATAGTTCCCACCTTTTCATCCTTCAAACGACGAACCCACCTGCATACATTGCTATAATCTACAATATTGTCTTCAAACACATTCGTTAATCGTCTGTGAATGTTCATGGGGGTTTCCCCCTCAGCAATAAGGAACTCAATCACTTCTCTTTGTTTTTAACGCAACTCTACGGGGGCAGCCATTTTGAATTTTCCTAGTGAGTCTAAAAACATGAAAAGTAAGAAACAAACTATTACATAACGTAAATGATATAATCATTTATAACTGGGAAAAACTTCAGGTAATTTTATGAAAAACTTCACCAGAATTAAAAACATTGGCATTACTTTTTGACCCCCCCCCTCGTACATTGCAACGCCCAGTGGTCATACAGCTATATGGTGTAACCTATGGCATTGATGGTTCCCTTGCGTGCTGCGCGTTTCACTTTGCGGCCGCACAGTAATTGCTTACTGAATTTGCGAACATCCATCACCATCATATTTCTTCAGACCGTTCGGCTCAACATTAAGTCTTTCAAAAACCTAAAATCAATATTAGAACGTGGAAGACCTACCTGGATAACATTCTGGTATCGTAGATGCTTACCACCAGGACTTCGCTTACCTGACTTCAGCTGTCCTTACAGTAGCTGCTTCGAAATCTGGTCACCGTCCATCCGACAAACGTGACCTAGACAACGAAGCTGATTGAGCATCAACATGGCTTCGATTCCGTCCATGCCCGCTTGCCGTAGTGCCTTAGTGATCGGAACCATATCCGACCACCGGATACCCAAGATGGGTGTTGGACATTGCGAATGAAAGCGGCTCAGATAGCGCACGTTCCGTTGACACAATATCCACTTTTCCACGTTTCGCCACAGCACCATTGAGCGGTAGGCACAGAGTCAATGGCCATTTTCAGGCTGTTGTTCTTCCACAGACGTTTCTCGGGATTCCGAAATCAACACTAGCCTTTGCAACACGGGCTCTTAACTCGCGGTCTGCGGACAAATCTGTCAATAGTTTGCTACCCAAGTAGCAGAAATCCATGCAACTGCTGAAAATGCCTCCATTTATGTGCATTCCAGGCGCACGAGCATGAAGAGTACCTCTGTCTGCAGAAAGTTGAAATGAAGAAAATATCTTAGCTGTATTGATATCTACTCCACACTTGGGTGTAGCGGTCGCGAAAGCCGTGGCCAATCCCCGTAGACCATTTTCACTGTTTGCAAACAGCACGTTGTCATCTGCGACTGAAAGTATGCGCATCGTTGAGGTATGTAAACGCGTTGGGTCACCAGAACGTCGAATATTCAGTAAGCGCCCATCCGTCCGGTATTAAACCTCAACACCGTCCTCCGCTGAGTTCTGAATGGCATCTGTTGGCGTTGCAGTCAAATATAAACTAAATGGGGTTGGAGTTATGAAACAACCCTGTTTCACGCCAGTGACAATGTCAAAATCATGGGAGGTAGATCCACACGATTACACCTTTGCCTTCGTACCCATATGCAACATTCTAACTTATTGGACGAACTTAACTGGACAGCTAATCTTACCAAGCACCGTCCACAGCGCCTTTCGGCTCATAGAATCACATGCCTTGGTGAAATTCACGAATAGGGTATACAGGGGTTGGTTGCATTCCCAGTACTTCTTCTGAAGCTGTCGAGCAGCAAACACCAGATCGATTAAACTGAGACTCGCCCGGAATCCACACTGCTCCTCGGGATCATTAGCTTTCAAAACGTCCGTATTCAGTAGGTTCAGGAAGATTCTTGCGAGCAACTCGACTGCGCAGCTTAAGAGACAAATGCTCCGGTAGCTGTGGTGGCGTTGCTTACTACACATACCTTTAAACATAGGTAATCTCAGAACATCCTCCAAATCTCGCGGCATTATTTCCTGCTCCCAGATGGAGTGATCCGGCTGGAAGAAAGCGCGTTTCAACGCCGGTCTGCCATTTTTCAGAACTTCACAGGGCTATCCATCCTTGTCTGCAGTTTCTTCCTTACACAACTGCCTAACCGTCCTCTGCACCCCTGTCAAGTCCTGGGCGAGAGCAAGGGAAGGCTTGATAGCCTGCTGCAGCAGTCTTTTCACGACCACCCAATCAGTGGTAACATGGTGATTTATAGTAGGCTACCAAATTATTTGCGCCACTGTCATGATGTCCTCTGGATGGGTGCATGAACAGCCGGTGTCAATATTGACCAGTGTTTTGGTAGGTTGGACAGATGGACCGTAAGTCGCCTCAGGTGAGTCGTAGAATTGCATGTGTTGTCAGCCGTCGGTGTAGCCCTGTGTTCATTTACCTTGCTTCCTCTATCAGTCGTCCTTGATTCCGCAAACACGTTCGGCCATTTGACTGTGAGTAATTCGGAATGCCGTCCTGTTGTCCTTATTGTCAGGGTCCATTGTTTGGGCGTCAAACGTTGCAGTCTTTTCTCATATCATGCAGGAGATAGCCACGCTGTTATCGTCGAAACGGTCTGGACATCTTTGGCGTTAAACACCGAACGTACTGGTGGCTGCCACCGTGATCTGTTCTTTGAGCTGCAGCCACATACCCTCGTGGGTGGTAGATACAGGAGCCTGTACCGCAAAGCAGCGGGCGACATACATACCCATACAAACACAACATCATCGACCATCAGCAATAACCAAATTACAGTCGCTACGCACGGGCTCGACAGTCACATATCTATATAGTTAACACGCTCAAATGTGACATACATAAGACACATAAGA
>LUCH01000795.1:65346-79408 GCA_013368495.1 Paragonimus heterotremus
CAAATGAAGCAACGGGCATCTTGCATTTCCTACAGAATTATCATTTAGATTATCCTGCTTGAAACGATGTCTTCCATGACCATCACACCGCTACATTCATACGATCATCTACTAGAGGGTTCGGGCTCTTTATGCAAGTTATGTCATTTTAATAGCTCCATCCAAAAGGAACATCTAAGTGAGCATTTCAGTCGCAGAAAACAGTATTGTACTACTGGCTTACTCAAAAAATGTGAACTTCAGCCCAGAACATTCTTTGTTTCTTCGTAGAATATTCTGATGTACAAATGGCGATGAAATCTACTATTCTATGTTTTATAGTCTTTGAGTACCACAGTGTCAGTTCATGTTCAGTAACACTCACTGATATTGCTGGTACTTATCTCAGACAGTATCGCTGTTCTCGTTTTTGGTATATGGCTGGTCCCCCCTCCGGTTCGGTTCTACTTAGAAGTTTTCACCACCTGTGACTTAATTACTCACCACGGTTTTTGAGCACTTCAGACGTAATCTGTATTGCTGAGATCCACTACACAAAACTCCGTAATAACGGCCTATTCAGTGTTCGTCTACTAGCACTGGCACTTCTGTAATCACTTAAAACAGAAAGAAGGTGGTCGCATTTAATCGTTTTTGGTAGAAATCGATTCGTGGTCCGTGGTGAAGGCCACTTCATTTTGAACACAGCCCGGTATTTCAAGAATGTCAGACTTCTAAACTTAACGCTAAGTTACTTCGTCACAGTAAGTGACTTTATGTTGGTGGGACAACTGGGTTCAACGAATTCCATTGTTTAGTGTCACATTTGTGATGAGCTTTTACTCATACTTAAAGCAGTCGTTCTTTACCTCCTTGTCTTCAAGCAAAATGCCATGTCGATCCAAATCAACGCTGTTGAAAATTTGGCCTGATGATTGTGGGACACGGTGTATATTTTGATTTAATTGTCCTTTGCTTATAGAAAACTGAATTATTTTCCGGCATAATGCAAAAAACAGGTAAAACTTACATACCTATTTGACTAACTTTAGATTGTACTCGTGTTGATACGAAGTGATCAGTGAATAAGTTTCATTTGCTCTGTCCCACAAACTTAAACGTTTGTTGTTCAACACCAGCGGCCTCATCAGTGACTGTGCGATCTACTCTGTGATTCTGAAATATATATACAGATATTTGCGTTGATTTTGTTTCGTCTACACATAAGTGATAATGTGGTGTTCTCAAACTAGGATGGCAAGACGATTGCTCACGTGGGTAAGATAAATCGCCGCTGGTCAGCCTAAAGCTATGCGGAAAAACGTAAAACCCATTTATATATAAAACTAGAGTCACCTGGTATGCACAACACTTTAAGCCGGTTGATTTTCATGGTCATTTTACTCACTACAACCATTAGTTGTTGCAGTTTGCAAAAGCGGTTGTTCCCTAAAGTGTTGAACATACGGTTGGTCTGTCCACTGAAATTACACTATCTCGGTTGTGTTGGTGGATACTTTACACCTTGACTGGATCGTATTTGTAAATGAGGCTTCTATCGGTAGCTTGTCATTTTTACCGTTGACAGTTGCTGAGATACAATTGTGTGCATAAGCAGAAATATACATTCCTTGCTTACAAGCTGCAAATCAATGTTTAGCCTAGTTTGTGTGATTTAGAGAGGTCAGTTAATGCATTTGTTATTCAGACTGCATTGGTATTTATCTACCGATCATATAGTGAATAACCAGAAATATCGAACACGCTTTGCAAGACAGTATTCACAGATTTAAGGACGCTGTCGTGCGATATGGAAGAAGATTAACAAATTGATTTTTTATTTCAACCCGACAGGAACTGTTAGAGACCTATCGAGTATCTGATGGAAGGATCCCATCGAAACAAACGCGTGCGGAATTATCATGAAGCAGCCGGCCTTGGGAGAAAACGGGTTTGAATTTTTGGGTTTCAAATTACGGAACGGTGTAAGTTCAATCGAGATCTTAAAATCGTTGGTGAACTTATTTGTTGGTTAACTATGATGAAACTTTCTTATGTCAAGGTTTAACTTATTGAAAAGTTTATGCTAAATCATGATGGCCTATCAGTCTAAAATCTACTTCGACCCCGCTAAGAAGGCAGCATTTTAGAACATATTGGACAGCTGATGGTTGCTTTACCGATGCCGTTTTTTTCAGATAACTTTTGCCAACTTTAGTATGCTACCGTGGAAGGTGCGATTTTTGACCCTTTTCATTCCAAAAATATGACATTTCGGATAGAGGTTACACACCAGTGTATTGTGCGGAATGCATCTGATATCTCAGAATTTATTACACTACGGTAAAATGCATGTGTCTTTGTTTCAACGGTTGATAACAGATATGCAAAATATGTCGATTGAAAAGCTGAACTGGCAAACTGTCGGTAGATTTCAAGTTTGAAAATAAGGCCACTAGACGGCGAAATCGGTATGCCAGAAGTAAATACGGTCAACTAATATGCAGTATGTAGTTTTAATCTGGAAGACGGAACCCAAGACAACCTGTTCGATAAGCGAGCACATCCCCTCTGTAGATAGCTTACATGATCTTTCGTAGCATAATGTGATGTCACAGAAAAAGAAAATTCAAACATGTGACTTGCGTCATTCTTTACACTATGTGACAGATCCTTGCCCGTTTCAGTCTACTTCAGCTTGAAAATGTATACATCTGTGCATGAAACAAAACGCTCCAACCCTACATTAAAAATCTTGTGAAAATTGTAAAGGGAAGAGGAAAGACTTTTATCAACTGTGCGCGTCCAAATATTCAGTTCATTATCGAGACAGACTGTAAGTATTAACAGGTTACCTTTTCTCGACGTAGCATTGTTCCTTTAAGCGGACGGGTCTGTTCAGAAGTCACTCTGTGGAAAAAAGACATGGACCGGACATAAAACGTACTTTCACAGTTAAAGCTCCACTGAACTATAAGAGAAAAGTGGTCTGTTGCTTGGGTTCTAGGACGCAAAGAAGGTGCTCTCCTAACACCATATGAGAAAAATTACAGCAGGTTCAAGGCGAATAGAATCACAACAGATGTCCCAAAAATTGTTTGATAGGAATGTGAAGTCTGAACTGAAGCATGATGCTGCGTAGACACCTAAGAAAAAGCTTATTTTCAACCCATTTGCCACGCGAAGGCGAAACTATTAACGAGGGTATCTGTTGTTTACTGTCGAATGCAATTGAGAATGCCTACCTTGCAGCATAGGTTAGCGTACTTTTGAATGTCAGTCTAGTGTTTGTGCAGCACCTCATGGAGAGGTTGTCAAATTTTCGTTCGTTTTTCTATATCTGTTATTTCAACTGTTAACAAACGGTCTACGTTTGAGAAACTGAAATAAATTTTCGACGGGGTCAAAAAGGCTGACGTCCAGCGTGACGGCTTCTCACCTGATAAACGCTGAATATAATTTATAATCAAAGGAATTAATCAGATTTATGAATAAGGTCTGTCAATGCTTCTTCAGAACTGTTGGAGTGTAACTGCATCCAACGCCGGAAGGTATTGCCTTCAACCGCGGTTTGTATTAATAATCTATCTCTGTCGGCCACCTATCCTCAAATTAGTTAAACACCGAACAGGCGTGAACCTCTTGATATAGAAAAGCACGTGTTTTATGACAGTACGTGTGATTGGTTCATGTCTGCGACATTCCGTCACTTTCACGAATTGTTCGGATCTTTGTATCTAATTCCCCTATATCCTGCATACCCATGAGCGCCCGTTGGGAACTACCGAAAACAGGTGCTTACGCAACTGACTTCTTACAGGAGCTTTCGGATCACAAGGAGTTTACTATGAATGCCAAATGAGCAAGGACCACATATTAGATAGTGTATATCATCAAATATCTTTCATAAATGTACAAGTTATGAAATAAATCTTAGTTTTCTGAGATTGACACGTCCATTACAGGGCACTCTTTACACGGTAGAGGAAAAAGAAATAGCTGAACGACACAAGCAATACTTTGAGTGACTGGTCAAAACAACCCAATTTCCAGAAATCCTGTTTTATTCATACTGAATGTCCCGCCAGGGTCAAAATGCTCAATAAACTTTTTTTTTGCTTCTCACTGCTGAGCGGAACAAACAACCAACAATGTTTGTTTCTGTAGGTTACGAGAGGCCAGACTTGGCTTCGACACCAGTTTCCTGATCTAATAAATCAAACTTTGAAGCTGACGTATAAAGTGGCATTATTCGACAGTTAATCGCCAACATTAGTTAAGCCTATTATTTCACCGATATGTAGGGTGAAGCTTGGACGAGTAATCTTCAAAACACAATGAGTAAACTAGATTTTGCTAACCTTCCAATACAACAAACGCATAGGAGAATAAACGGCTTTTTGAAACTCGGTTGTACACAGATGTTATTGCAGACCGTAAAGCCAGTCCGATCTGAATCACATTACACCTGTCTAGGATTAAATGGGTCGCGCAGTCACTGAACCTTGGAAGTCTATCTTAACCTAACTACAACTTAGGTATTGCATTATGACACCGATGGTGATTACTATGTAACTAGTTAGGAATCTACTGTAGCATGGACGACCTCGTGAACATAAGGTCAAAATAAACAGAGAGATTACTGAAGGTTACGGAAAGCTTGATCCGAGAATGTTGCAACAGTCATTTTGATGACGTCATTCTGCATTGGGAATGGCCGCTATGTTTATAAAAAGATTAGGAAAAATGCAATTTGCTGACATTATGCGAAGCCACACAATATAATGCAACCGAAGTACTGCGCATAAAGGTCAGTTTAATGTTGTGTAAACCTGTTTTCTATACCCAAACTGATGAATTCAGACCAATACACAAACCGATAATATGGCACGTGGATGACCCTGTTCTGTTCACACACTGATTGTCGTGCGGTCATAATCTGTTGATACCAGTATTACTAGGTCACGTGCTTCATACAACGTAAATCCATGGTTAGCTGAACGTGTTCCTGCATTGGATTTTATTGACCAGCAACCTCAGCACAACCATATTCATTTGCGTAGGATTATTTTTACGTAGTATATTCACTGGTTTATTTAACGGGAGAAAATGTGCGAGCTAACAAACTGGCAGAATAACAACAGGATGGTAAGTTTTCCGCGAAGAAAAGTTAAGTCGAAATTTTTCGAGTTAACCGCCCCTATGTTATCAGTCCGTTTGACGACAAGCTGCAGTTTAATTGTAAACTTACAAAACAGACATCAATGCTACATTTTACGGCCTCCTAAATAAAAGTGTAATTTACATCATTAACCCACTGCTACAGCAGGCCAAAGGTTTTTGCTTATACACTGGGTACTGAACCAGACACCACCGAAATGGTGTGGTTGTTCACAGTTGCATTTAGATTTTTAACATTTTAATCCACCCTTGTGCATACAGCAGCGCTTTGTTCAAACCTTGTGGTTGCCATGGCCCACCACATATTTTATGACCAATCAAATTGCTACGGTTTCAACTGGATCATATTTTGTGACGTAATCGTATAAAATTTTGTCTCCATGTGTAGCGATGACGTGGTTGGTCTCATTTGTTACTTATTTCGTTTGCTTCGCTGCGACAACACCGTTTCGTATAAACGTTACATACTTGTGAAAACAACTTCTGGTTTCAGCGAAAAGAACTGTTTTCGATTAATTCTCATCTTCGGTTGATACAATTTTATATCACATCAAATAACAGTAAGGGAAGTTATCGATCAAAACTAGTACGAGAGTAAGGCGATTGGGCAAAACACAAACACGACTTCGTTGTGGTTATGATCACAAGGGAGGGAGGTTTTAGGAAGTTAGTGTTAATTGGGGTGAGTTCGGACAGACGGAATCAAGTTGTCGCGTGGGTTGAGTGCACATGTTTGGCCATGAAAATCCCAAGGTGTGAACGAACTGTTGCATATCTGGCCTGGTGATAAGGAACCGAAAACGAGCTTGTTCGCTGCACCGTTTTCCCGAAACTTTACCAGATGACCGGGTTAGATGGAGTCATAAAACGTCCTGGGTTTAATGGACGTTAGGCACTTTAGTTGTACGTGTTCCGGTATTCACTGACTGTCTGCTCCAGACATACTGAATTTCATTCATCTAATTTGTCAAAACAGAGATGACACATGTCGAGAAGTGACCGTATTCCGGTTTACTCTCATCCATCGCAAGCATAAAATTGGCACATTTTACAGAAACTTGACGTGGCCACAACCAGTGAACGCACGACCCAGTTAATTTCAAAGGTTCGCGCAATAATGGTTTAATCAGTTACATGACAGTGAGATCGATCGCCTCAGGGTCTTCTATGTCCGGAAGACTAAATGATGTTGTTAGAATATCATTGCTTCACTAATGACTAGTCGGTTTGCGTTGCGATTGCTTAACACCAGCTTGAGCGACATGACTGAGCCATATAAGTGACCGGTTGTTAGAATGGGTCTGCTGATCAGTGAAAGCGGGCTCTTCAACTTTGCTAGTCAACAGGTTGTTTTTTGACATTGTAGGAGAAATCATTCATAATTTTGCTACTTAATCGTAACGCAAACCCACTAGCTGTTAGTGAACCAGTGTTATTCTGACAAGATCGGTTAGTCTTCCGCAACTAGAAGATCCTGATGCGATCGATCTCACTGTCACATAACTGACTACACCATTATTGTGCAAACCTATAGAACTAACCGAGCCTTCCGTTCACTGGTTGTAGCTACATCCAGTTTGTATAAAGTGTGCCGGTTTTATGCGTGCGGCTGACGAGAGTAAATCAAAATGTTGACATTTTACGACGGGTACTTTCTGTTTGCTTTGTCTGTCCCATCGTAGATTGATGAGTGGTGTGTGAAGTGATAGTAAGGCGGAGATTTTTTTATATTCAGAACCACTGATATACAGTACTTCTTGAAGTATTCTCAAGCGTACCCAGCCCATTTTGATATCCTTATAATTAAGCTGTGTTTTGTTATTGTACATTCCTAAAGTGCAGCAAGTCTGAAAATCTGCTCAAATGTATTACATCCGCTCTTGGACCTTTCTGCTTAAATGCGGTCTCTGAACGTAACACAATAAGTAGACAATTTCAGAGAGGTCTCCTTTCATTAGTGATGTTCTGTCACTCAGCGTACTGGTTGGCCTAAAGTTTTTGAGTCTTATTAACCTCTTTTGCCTGGAAATGCATAAAATCAAATCACGACAACAATTCCCTTCGGCTTGTCATCTACATTTTAAACTAATAGGGTTTTGTATAAGTAGATGAATTATTCCAAGACCTAAAACAGACTGTTTGTGGTCTCAACAGCAGAATTTGGACCAACTTGGCCAAGAATTAACAATTAGTAGGCTAAAAAGCGTATATCATCAGAATCGGATTGAATCTTCCATTTGTTTGAAATGGTCTGAAATTCATCTCATCTCGAAGTAACTATACAGGGGAGAGAAAATCGATCGGCTTTAACGAACTCTATTAGGAACCCGAAACATTCGAAACAAATGCTCACATATCTTGCTGCTTGTTAAACTACCTGCTAAAAAAGGTAACAAAAAGTAACTTGTTTTGGCTTTCTAGCAAACTGTCGATACTTCATAATTTTTTACTAATTGAAAATGCCAGAAATGCAGCTAAAACCAAGTCATACTTCCACCTCGCGCTTCTACTATTTGTCCATATCTGATTCTAGCACGGCAATAGCCTATCAGATCACTAACTTGATACCAGTGAGTTGCGTCATCAGAGGTAATACAGAGGCCACAGGCACAATTTAAGGAGACTCATTTAAGTCCCTATGTGGCCTGTTAATCCGAAACTTTCCAGTAGAGTTCATCTAAGGTTGACCCATCAATATCTTTGCTAGTCATCTGTTTCTTGCTGAATTATGCTCGTTTTATTTTTGTAGAGTGTAGCTAGGTTGATACACTCAGATTTTTTTTACCACTTTCCTTTAAACTGTTCTTTCTCTTCCGTACTCTTATACTTAGCGGTTTTATCAACCAGTTTCACCGAACCCATTATACTATCATTCTAGTTTTCAAGGTTTCTCCAAATCTGTAACTTTTACAAACGAGTACTTCTGATTATTTACAAGTTTTGACCTCATGTCGCCAACGTGTTTGGAAGAACTAACTGGGAGATGATTATGTCTGCTGCTTCATTATTTATCAATATTGTAGACTATTCATTCTGTTTGCCGTCAAATAGAAAACTGTTGAATATCACGTAAATGATGAAACTGGGTTTATAGTTAGCACCATCTGGTTCATTCCCACTGAACAATCATTCAGTTTTTAATCGATTTAGTAACGAGGTTATGTCCTTCAGTTGTGGTCAGACGAACATATAGTCCACACCAATACTAGTTAAGGAGAACCGCAAGCAATTATGAGGCTGAAAAATTTTACGCCCGACACAGACTGAGACCTGAAAGTGTTACAACACTTTTTTCAGGGTGAACAGTTCAGATATGAGGGCGCGTATGTGCATTTACGAAAGCTGAAGGAACAGCAGCACTTTACAGTGATGGAAGAGACTAGGTAAGCCATGTACTACACAACACAAGAATCAGGTCGGACTGATGGAAACCTTTGCCGAATGCTGTGACGGATCGTGGTGATCAGAGTCAACGTTTGTCTTTTGTCTGTCCAACATTGAGCGAACGTTGAAGATTGCAGCATCTCAGCTATGCAAACTGTAGTTGCCAATCTGATGAGATGTTCCTCGACCAAATGGAGTCCGCCCACATGTTAACTTTAAATTCCGCACAACATGCCTTCCCGTGTTGAGGCAGAGAGGATGTGCCTTTTAATCCAAAATCTAGTGTCAAGGAAGTACTGCCTTAAACGCACAGATGTGGACGTAACATTCCACCTGTCTGCATTACGGTGCATGAATTAGTTGTACGTTTTCAGCTAACTCCACTTTGAAGAGTTCAATACCGTCACCTCCGCATCACTGATGCCCATCAGCTCCATCATCGGCATACTGCTACCATTTAACCAATGTGCAGGACTCAACCCGCTATTTTAAACTTGAACTTAATGATAAGATAAGCACTACTGGACTGCAGAACACTCAATAGGTTGGCAGTGGACTTTCGTCCCGTTGCAGCTCCATGGATTCACGTGAGCCATCTCTTTCCGAAATGGACGATATCACCCCCAGGGAGTGATGGGAAATGCAAGCGAAGTAATGGCAGGGTGACTGGAAAATGGCGTTCAAGACACAACAGACGGGAGTTCATTAATGAGGACGAAACTCAGCAATTAGCACAGATTTTGAACTGTTGAACTAGTTTTAATAGTCTCCGTTGTTAAACGAACAGTTGACTAGCAGTAGCCTTCGTGCACACTGTACTTACCTGAACGCTTGCCGGTATTGGCGTGATATGCCGGTGGTACAGTGTCATGTAAACGGCCGTATGCATATACGTAAGAGAAATTCAGCCCACGTTTATTGGACTGTGTTAGTTAGCATACGCACATATGCAGCAATGCGCATGTTAAGCTACTTAGCTGAATGACTGCAAGTGATCTTTTGCGAAGGATGGTGCTTATTTAACAAGTGACGATTCGTCACAGTGTTTATCGAGGCCTCAGTACAGGGTCAAGTTTACAGATCTTTGTCCACGTATGTCCTTGTTTAGCATACTGACTGAAGTAGATTATTCCACTAAATCTTAATTAGAAAGTTCATTGGCTTACCCCGTTAACAGACAACAGTTGTCGTATGATAGCGTAATGCACTTGTCTTAACACGATGTACGATGTATGCAAGGACTACGTTAGATAAGCACAGTTGCTACAGTCACACATGTTCGAACATTCATTAGTTCTCTATCCGAACCTGAATCTTCTGCTTCTGGATGAAAAATGGTGCGTCCTAGACCAGATAGTTACCATCATATGAACTACTTTTTTAGCGGAATATGCATACAGTTGTTAAGGGAAGGATGTTTTTTGAGGGGACAATTAGTACCAACTTGTTTCCTGGGCATTAAAATTTTGTCCGTATTTCAGCCGGTCACCTGCACCAACACAGTCTGTCCAAACTAATCAGACTGACGAGGCACAAGCAACTTCTACACTGGTGCCCTGTGGAATTGCGGGTACTAAAGTGAAATGAAATTTAAACGTCTGCACATACGTCGTGGGTTCGGTTTTCCAACGCGCACGTTACTGAGGTTACTCAGCTCAGTCAAAACCTCTGTCCACCATTTTGTTGCCGGTTCCTTAGACCAATCGTTCGCGTTTTATTCCCGCCCTGTACATCAGACCTTGGAAATTTTCATCTGGTGAACACATCGGCTAGGAATAAGTCCGTTGGTAGGAACTTGCTACTGCGTGTCACATCAAGGCAGAAGACGTTCCTAGCTTTAGAGCAATACATACGACAAGGGTGACGAGGTATAACAATATACAAAGATTACTGCTGTCATCCGACAGTCGCTAAACGGTACAGCGGAAAGACGAACGTTATTTTGGATGAAGCAATTCTGAAGATAGTGGTTGTGTTGTATGACAGGCAGTTTCGTTGTGAGTAGTATACTACTCACGAGTATTGTATTACCCACAGACGACATTCAAGAACAAAAGAGCGAGCTCCGAACGCCAGGAAGACGACGGACAAGAAGAGATTATCGGAATAGTGTGTACGCACTACGGCAGTAGTTCCACCAAGGCGGATGACATTGATGTATGTGAATGCATGTCTGATGTGCAAATGAGTGTAAACGTTTGGGGTTTGGTTTTTGACATGACCTATACTGGGGTTTAGTCGCCGACTGGGTTCGCAGGCCAAGATTCTCTTGCGGTCACAGCAGTTGGTAAAGTCCATCGATAGAATAACAGCAACACCTGGTCGTCCTCTGATATGAACGAGATGAAGGAGCTCCATTTAACTGGCCGGTTCGTGATTTTCAGTATGCGGAGGTCATCTTCAGGGCAACAAGTAATCGATTTTTTCCGTCTCCGGTCAAAGTGATCCACTCAATGGACTGACGTAAGGTTTATTGGGGAAAACAGAGACGTCTAGCTTTCTATACTGTCGTATGTGGGGAATACTTTTCAAGCCATGTTACTGTGCAAGGTCAATGACCTACGTGACTTCCGACTGGCGACGGTCGCTGGTGAATGCTCAATTATCAGTGTTGGTGTGTGTTCCATCTATTGAGGGGTATGAGCCAGTGGAGCGCGTAGAATGTAATGGTTTTCAAACTGAACGTACAAGGATATGTGCTGCTGTCAACGTGAGTTAACAAGAGTGAAACTCAACCCTAATGTTTTTTTTCCGGAACCAGTTGGCTGAAAATATCTATAAGTGCGAAGCTTGCACTGACATGTGAGTGATGATCATATAAACTCAACCAAATCCTCGGCTGATTATCAGTAATCTGGAATACTGTTCATTAAGTTTACTAAAGTCGGAAACTTTAACCTGACTAGGAAGTCCTAACCATGGGTTCGTTTATCGGAGAAAACGAGCAATAATTGTCTCCTACCGAGATTTGGCAACGTAATCGTTACTCATAAACGCATGGGAAGCTGGTATTTCGTTCATGTCCAATCCAAGACAAAAGACGCCAGGGCAACAAGGTTGTCTCAGAAAAATGTGGACAGAATTCATATCCCGATCGCAGCAAGTATATGAACTACTTACAAGCCATAACAAGAGCAAACCCCCAGTTTAATACTTCTTTATGAAGGAATAACCCTAGAATGCCTTTGGAAGTGCGGAAGTTGCGCTCAGCTGTGACCGATATTAATTTTAGTTCTGCTAAGTGAAAATCATTTTAATAAACAGTATGTTCGTTTTAGAAGAGTGTAACACCCCCGTTTTTCTCTCACACTTATTTTCAGCCTTCTCTACTAATTGGGGCACTCAAACACGTGATCCAATTGTCTCACACTGGCAGGACCCAAATCAATACGGTATCCAATTCGTTTTGCTTGATGTAACACGCCGATATCAGTTCAGTGTGTGATGTAACTAATATAGACTTTTGGAAGATAACGTTTACCGTCTCAGTTTCTAAATTATATAACTTTTTTACATTCCAGCCAAACCAGCAAGACCAGTTTATAAATGACCTGATTAATCTGGACGAGCAATCCGACGACGTGAGTGCTGATCACGACAGGACCTCCATCAACACTCAGAAGCCAAAACCGTTGATTTCCTGCATCCAGTCACCGAGGTTGAATATTGATGAGACCAAGCGCCAGCGATCGGAATCGATCAAGGTGTGGTCAATTTGCCAACTGGCTTTTAATTTGCATTCATTCTATTGTCAACTACTTGACTCACTGAAGTTGCCAGTCTTTCTCACACTTTAATGTTGTCTAATTCTCTCCACTAACACATTCTCAAGTGGGTTGAGCTGAAAGACTAACAGGATGGAAGCTGTGGGAAAAATTACCGTGTTGGTAGTCTCCTTAGTATGGTTTTTCAGCATTGTGAATCCATCCTCCTCCTAAAGAGTAGATCAGTATTGTTTTTTCGTTTCCTAGAATAAACAAACATTGCGCAACTGGTAGCATCCTGCTGTGTCTCTTCACCGGCATACCAAAACAACTGGACTTTATAGCATATGCTAACATGAAAAACAGAATTAATGTGTGAATCGAGTTCCATTGAGTAAATGGAGTAAACTGTCACCGTGTGTATACGCTGATGGCCTTAGACAATGGAATGAGGTTAAATAACATGAAACGTGCTGACTTAGTCTAGGTTGTGGCGTGTCCTCAAGATTGGTTACACAAACAGTGACGCTATATTTCGTGCTTGATGGTTTGTCTGATTTTCTGTCTGTATAGTAAATAACGCCGATCATTTATAGGGGACTGATAGTTGGTTTACGGAAACATTATAGTGAATGAAACTGAGCTACAAAATAAGCCATGAAACAGGTTGCCTGAGCAATTACACTTTGAATGTTAAAAAATTACACTCTGAATTTACAACATGAGATACATTTCGACTGGAAGATATGTACATTTCACAACATACTGAAATCGATGGTTAACCTTAAAGAGTAAATGGTTGTTTACGAATTATTGTTAGTTGGAAACTTTCCTCTTTTTGTTCACTACACTGAAAGTCTTTTGAACCTTTTAACGTCACGAAGTGAAGTAAATACATGTTGACAATAACTAGTGCATACTCTGTTTCAAGAAGTTCGGCCATTGTGTCAAACTCTATTTGACAGATATGTCAAGTAATATTAACCAGGTAACGCCTGTGGCTAATGCATTTAATCCTATAGAACTGAATGTATTGGTAACTTCGGATAACCTTACCAAAGATGGTGCTCTGTTTCTTGTTACACTAACGTCTTATAAGTAAAACTTATAAAACTATCAGGTTTTTGAGTATATCAGTTCCACAGATGAGAGAAAGAACAAAGTGTAAAGGCTTTACACGATTTTTTAAAAAACATAGTTACCTGCAAAATTTAAAACACTAGCCTTAATGCCTTTTAAAGTGTACACAGAGTTGTTATGTAAAATGTTTTTTTAGTCAATCCAATATATTAAGGACCGTCTATTACCACACTATCAACCAATCTGGAGAAAAATACTTGACGCTAAATACGAAAGTTTTCTGCCGTAAGAAAAGAAGAGTCTTACAGTATTCAAAAGGAGCAGAGAGTGAACTGTTATTAAGTGATCGATGGAGTTGTTAGTTAATATTGACTGTATTGCAATTGAACTCGGCATTTCTGAATTCAAGATTAAGTCTTCCAAAATATTAAATAACTCAATATCGTATGTTAAAACCTGTAGGCACCAAGACCCCAAAACTGTATAGTTCGCCTAAAACACACATCTCGGGTATTCCCATGCGGCCCATTTTGGCAATGAACGATCCTCCTTACCATCAGCTAGCAAAATGGCTGGTTGACATTTTAAAGCCTCTTAGACAGAAATTATGTGTGCATACGTTGAAAGACACTTTTGAATTGATACCATATATTGAAAGCCTGATTATTTCCAGAGACACAATGTGTTCTATTGATATTAATTCTTTGTTTACAAACGTGCCACTACGAGAAACG